>VONZ01000652.1:0-227500 GCA_012976165.1 Labeo catla | reverse complement strand
TGATTTATCTGAAGGCCCTATGCTGGGGCGTGTAGAATGTTGCAGGTGACTTGAAATTATGAATGTGAATTCTAGGGGCAGTGTTTGCCCATACTGAAGCACAGTAAATATCTGTCATCCGTAGACACTGTATGACATTAGAAGAATACAGCTTGAAGGGCTGGGTTTAACTTTCTCAACAAAGAAGTGAAACCGTATCACATTTCTGTCGCTTCAGGGACTCACTCTCCATATGGATTTCTATAACTTCATGCTGCATTTACTTATTTTTGCTTCTCTTGGTAAGTAAAAAAAAACAAACAAATATCAAGTAGGCTACAAACGTGTTATTTAGACTTTTAAATTTCTAAAACTAAAATTCTTTTAAACAGTAGCCTACACAAGGACATAATGTGTAATGTGTGGTTTGTTTATCCTGGCTTCTGACTTAAAATCAAGTCCTGACTCAAAAAAAAATCATTCCTCTTATAGGATGCTGTTCCGAGGGCAGTCCGCTTCTCAACGACAAAACGAACGGCGTTATAGGTGAGTCGATGTATTTATCCATTGTTCAGTGTATTTTCATTTTTTAATTTGAAACATATTTTTATGTTTTTAACACTGAAAATGGAGACGCTGAAAAAAGTGTTGTTAGTAATTTAGTAGTTTGGCATTATTTCTTTAAAAATATTATTTGAAAGCAGTTATGTGTAACAGATTATTTATTTATTAATTATTATTTATAAAAATGTCTGCCAAATCAAAGTCAGTGCGGCATAACAAGGCCATTTTGTTTTCATGTGGAAAAAAAACCCCGGTTGTGTAGGCTAAAACGCATGTTTTAAAGGTGCAAGAATAGTAGCTGAATACTTTCAATAGTCTGTTGCTATCATTAAACTCATTAAATGAAAATATTAGTTAAAAAAATGAAACCATGAATGAAATGCTTAGATACCGTTTTTTTTTTTTTTTTAAATCTAGATTTCTTCTTACCTTATTGAACCAGGTAAATATGTGACCTTCAAGACAACAATCACCTTAACACCGAATTTTGAAACCGTAACATGGAATTTCAAATGTTGATGAGAAAAGTTGATGAGAAATACGCCAGCAGAATCAGCTACAATAAGACAACGTGTGAACTTCAGCTCGGGCCATTGGTGAAAGAGGATGGAGGGGAATATATTCTCACTATAGTTACTAACAAGGGACAGCAACTGACCGGACAGGTTGATCTTGAGGTTCTTGGTGAGTATTGAATATCCAGTGCAATCAAAGTTATATAGTGAGAGACTAGACAGTGGGTTGGTGAAGCCTAGTGGTTGAATGTCAGAGCAGATGAAGAAAGGGCTGAAGGTTCAAGTCCTGCACAAATTTGTTAAAAGCATTATGAAGTAAACTTTATAGCAGTTCTTTAAGACAGAGTTGCACTGAATAACAAAAAGAAACAGTTAATCTTTTTTTTTTTTTTTTTTTATAGAGAAGAGTGAATATGATTGAATCAACCCAAGGGGATAGTATTGACAGTATTATTAACTCATTTAAAACTGACTCATTTGCTTCAAACTTATGATTGCAACATTAAGTTGGCTTGAGAAAGCCAGCTTACTGAAATGCTATTTAAACTTACAGTTATTATTCTTCTGAGACCAAAATTTCTATCTATCTATCTATCTATCTATCTATCTATCTATCTATCTATCTATCACTAGCCAAGCCTAACAACTAGAGTCATGCCAGTAGCTTGCTAGTCATGCTAGTAACTGGCTAATCATACTAATAGCATGCTAACAACATGCTAATCATGTTAGAAACAGACTAGCAACATGCTAGTAACTTGCTAATCATGCTAGTAACTGGCTAATCATGCTAATATCATGCTAACAACATGTTAATAATGATAAAACCATGCTAGCAACTTGCTAATCATGCTAGAAACATACTATCAACATGCTAATCATGCTAGAAACATACTATGCTAATCATGTTAGAAACAGACTAGCAACATCCTAGTAACTTGCTAATCATGCTAGTAAGATGTTATTAACTGGCTAATCATGATAATATCATGTTAACATGCTAATTATGCTAAAAACATGCTAGCAGATTGCTAACTATGTTAGAATCATGTTAGAAACATGCTAGCAACTTGCTAATCATGCTAGAAACATACTAGCAACATGTTAATCATGTTTGAAAAATGCTAGGAACATGCTAACAACAACATTCTAATAGCATGCTAACAGCATGCTAATTAAACTAAAAAATTGTGTTAGAAACATAATAGCAACATGCTAATCATGTTAGAAACATGTTAGCAACATGTTAACAACTTGTTAATCATGTTAGAAACATGCTAGCAACTTTCTAATCTTGTTATAAACATAATAACAACATGCTAACAACTTACTAATGTTAGAAATATGGTAACAACTTGGTAATCATGTTAAAAACATGCTAGGAACATGTTAACAATTTGCTAATCATGCTAGAAACATGCTAGCAACATGCTGACAACTTGTTAATTTTGTTAGAAAAATGCTAGCAACTTGCTAATCATGTTAAAAACATGCTAGTAACTTGCTTATCATTATCTATCTATCTGAGACTGTATTACCTTCAAAATATTTAAATTTTAACTTTTTAAAATGACTTTAAACTTCAAACTATTTCAGACTGAAAACCATCAAACTTAAAACTTTTAAAAACTTATTAAACTCTTTAAACTTTTTAAACCTTTTAAACTTTTTAAACTTTCTGCTCTGACTTCCTCAAGCTAACTTAAAGTTTGTCTTGACAAACTTTTTTATCTAGTTCATTTTAAAGGCATTTATTAATTGACTGGAAAACAAGCGTCAATAGATTTTAGTTCTGAATAGGAGACTTTCTTGATGTATGTATGTTGTCAAATCTTAGGTTTGGTTATTCAGAGGTTGTTGGATGGAGGTAAGGTGTTTCTTTTTTTTTTTCTCTTTTCTCCAGAACCCGTAACTGACATCATGATTTCATCTAATCTGCCTGAAGCTGTTGAGTTCAACAACACTGTGGTTCTTACCTGCTCTGCCAAAGGCTCCTTTATCTACAAGTGGATGAACGGTTCAGTTCCTTTGGTGGTGGATGGCATACGCATGAAGCTAAACCAAGTCGGCAATGTGCTAACTATTGCAGAAGTTCGCCGAACAGATCTGCAAGGACCTATCTACTGCATTGCAGAAAATGCATTGGAATCAGGGAGGAGTGCTGCCTTCGATCTCACAGTGAGCTGTATGTATCTGATCACACCCACACATACATAGTCCGAGACCTATATACATGAACACTGTTTACTTTCAAGGAACTGTGCATCTAAAAATTGTCATTATTTACTCATTATCATGTAGCTCCAAACCCACGTAATGTAATGTTTTACGTTAACATAGTACTTTTACTTGTAGTGGCAATTCATAGTTATCATGTCTTTCAAGCTATACAAAGATCTAAAGAAGATGTAAATAAGGATACATGTAAGCTTTAGCAGAGTGGAAGAATATCATTTACAAGCCCAAATCCAGAAAAGACGTTTTGTGAAATGATAATAATATTAAAGGGGTCTATGCTCTTTTACAAAGTCTTGGTTTTGTTTTGGGGTGTACTAGAACATGCTTTCATGCTTGGTGGTTTGAAAAACGCCTTATTTTTAACATAAGTTACATTATTAAAATACATTTCTCCCAGCCTGGCACAAAAGGCTTGATTAGTTCTGGGTTTAACGAAGGCCCGCCTTCCAAAAAACAAAATATGTTGTGATTGGTTAGCTGTCCCACTGCCACGCCCCTTGTCCAAGAAGCAAGTTCCATGCACAACTGTTAGCGCAAGCTAGATTAAAGTGATTCTTGTGTTTTAAATATGGGTGTTTTTCTTACAAAAACACATTGATTCGCTACAGGAGGCCTTTATTAAAACTATTTGAAAATCTGGAATCTGAGGGTGCAAAAAAATCAAAATGATGAGAAAATCTCCTTTAAAGTTGTCCAAATGAAGTTTTAGCAATGCATATTGCTAATGAGAAATTAAGTGTTTATATATTTGTGATAGGAAATGTACAAAATGTCTTCATGGAGCATGATCTTTACTTAAAGTGCTCCTATTATGCCATTTTAAAGGTTGCTAATATTGTTTTATGAGTCTCCTAAAACAGGTTTACATGTATCCAAGGTCAAAAAAACACGTTGGTTTTCTCCAAAAATAGATTTACTTTTACCT
The DNA here is from genome assembly GCA_012976165.1 of Labeo catla. Taxonomy (NCBI): domain Eukaryota; kingdom Metazoa; phylum Chordata; class Actinopteri; order Cypriniformes; family Cyprinidae; genus Labeo; species Labeo catla. The sequence goes on along the minus strand of VONZ01000652.1, from coordinate 223,279 downwards.
CATTTCTAAATGTTTCATAAACAACTCGCGTGAAGCAGTTCGAAGAATCAGTCTCTCTAAACCCCATCCTTTCCGTTAGCCCTCACTACTGTGATTGGTCAGATGGTGCAGTCCTTTATGATTGATCCTTTATGATACCTTAACAATTCGAGACGGAGTCACACGAAGTGGCTGATCAACAAGGAAAGTGCTCGCAATTTGCTTATGTAAGTGAACCGGGCACACCTCTATGTTGTAAACTTCATCACTGTATAATGCATTACACTGTGTAAAGTCGTGCGCCGTCCTTTATCATTACTCCAACTAATGAGACAGACAGACAGACAGTCAAGCTGCGTCAATCACAAATTTTTAGACTACAGCCCACAGCTGAACTACAGAAGCGTGAGTTAGTCAGTTAGCAAGACGTGCAGGATTGTTACACAACATAACATACACAACTACATGCTGAAAGACGAAATATTCCAAGGCACTCGTGTAGAAAAAAAGCTTTTAATAGACTGGGCTAAATCATTAAAACAAATAAAAGTGTAGATATACGTGTTTCGGGTACACAGCCTTTTTCCGAAACACGCAGATCTACACTTTTAATTGTTTTAATGATTTAGCCCAGTCTATTAAAAGCTTTTTTTCTACACGAGTGCCTTGGAATATTTCGTCTTTCATCTGATATTTACCTCAAAATATCCAAAGAGCACCGTTGATTTACTGAAGAGACCAGTGCAGCATTCTTGGCCTTTGTTATCTTGTTAATACACAACTACATATTTTGAACAATCGCTAGAAAATACAATCATCAATTATTAATCATACTTACAGGAAGAGGTTCAGGGAGCAAGCCGGTCCAAACTCGGCGCTGAGTCACATATAGCGTACGGATGCCCCTAACAAAAGTTTGTGCATGCCAAATCTTTCAAGAGCTTTATATAAAAAAAGGCCAACTTATGGAATCAAAAACCTTTTCCACATCTAAACTAATTAAAAGAGCTTCAATTTTGTCCTGTTGAATATGACTTAATATATGCAGAAATCGTCTAATGTTATCATGAGTTTGTCTTTGAGAGATAAACCCAGTCTGATCGTTATGTATTAGCTGGGGGAGAATCTTTTCCAGTTTTTTGGCACGGATGGTTGTATATAATTTATAATTGATGCTCAGGATTGAAATTGGTCTGTATGAACTGCGTTCTAATTTATCGTTTCGCTCCATGATGGAGGCATTTTGGCCTTCATTAGAGATGTATTGCAAGCCCGAAGAAGACACGGTATTTCAAAACAATGTGCGCAAATAGATGAAACACATTCAAAAAAAAAAAAACACTCCCCTCCCTCCAAACACAGCTCTCATAGAACACGAGACACATAAACGAGCCAAAATGCTTTACATTTCAATTGTGAGTCTTTATTTACCTGTTTCTTGTGGTTTCTTTTTAAAATCCATAAAAGTAAATAGTGAAAATTATATGGCTAATGTCATAGAATAGCATAGTTTAATATAGCGGGGCAGATTTTAACGCAGTGTTACAACGTTATCCATCAGCGCGACTGGAATATAAAAGTGGTTAGTGTCTTCTGCTGACTTGGCACGCATTAATAAACTATCTAAACTGATAAACAACAGATTGGCAATTAAAATAATAGCAGATTTGTCTCATTTTAAATGAATACTAAAAACTGAGAAGAAAAATTTACTTCAGCCAGAAGTTTACTTTCACTATGGTAAAATAAACATTCAGCAATATCATCATCTTTTTTCTCTGTATAGTGTTCCCATGGCAACAAGTAAATACCATAAATTTGGTTATGCTAGCGTGTGCCAAAATATTTAAACCATGTGTGTTACAATTAACCTTGCGTTAGTTTGTGCCCCGCACACCTTATTATAAATGCTGGATTTCCATCAATGGTGGTATGTGTTTTCACATAAATTCACACCTTACTGTGCATACAAGTACTTGTAATAGAGTGAATGTATCAATACTAGATGTTTTTAGTAGTACTACTGCAGTACTTTCATTGTTTACTTATATATATATATATATATATAATTTTTTTTTTTCAATTTACAAAAAAACTGGGGATGTCAAATGGTGTAACATCGCACAATGTTTCATGATGTTTTCCTGGTGAAAACTTGTTATTTCTCATTAAGCCTTTAAAAAATAAAATTTAATTTCCTAAAAAATGGATTGGGAGTTTTCAAGACATCAATCTTAAATTTATTTTTTTTAAATGTTGGTAAAACATAGCTTCATTGCAAGCACTTTAATAAACCTCTGCGTGTGCCTCTTTTTCATCATCTGTTTTTTTTTCTTTGTCTGTCTAGATGGCCCAGAGAAAGTCAGCATAACACAGAATACAACAGATTCGTTCATTAAGAAAGGCTCTTGCTTGACCCTCGCATGCTCAGCCCAGTCTGACCCTCCCGCTCAGTTCCAGTGGAAGTTTAATGGGCAGGAGATGCCTCAGAAGACCACTGTCAACATTACCCTCACCAATGTACAGGAAATAAACAGTGGAAACTACAGCTGTGTGGCCTACAACGCGAAGACCAAGTGCTACGTTACCTCACCGGTTGCTGTGGTGTCTGTTCTAGGTAAGTCTAAAGTCATGTACAGATGCTTGGAATGCAAAATGAAGTTCCATCAGTTGTGCATTGTGCAAAACAGTTTTTAGGAAATCACTGGTCATGCAAACTATGATGTTCATGCATTTTGGATATGAGTGAATGTTGTGAAATAGCAAGCTAGACTTTGGACAAGCTTGACTACTTGACTTACCCACTGAGATTTTATGGTAATAAGTTAATAATTAGGTAAAACATTTACATGTTTACAGTTTTTTTTTTGTTTTGTTTTGTTTTGTTTTTGTTTTTGTTTTTTTTACATTTTTATGATTTAATTAATTATTAGCTCTCAAGCCCCATGCAGTTCCTTCACGAAAAAGCAGACGTAATGTTTAATCATGCTGTTAATAACAATGAATATAATATATTGTCTTTCTCTTTGTAGTTAATATAGTGCATCAAAAAGTAGTTGGCAAATCCAACAAATGTTTTCATATTGCATGTCTGAATACTTTCCAGACAGCTCTAGACGTCCAAATGACGGACAGGGTCGTAAAAATTCTGTCATAATCTATTATTACCCGTCATTTTAATTTTCATATTATTAATTAGAATAACACATTAAATTGCATTTTTGTTCACATTTTCATTTTTTAATCATGAACCTGACAGCACTAGGGCTGGGTAAAAGAATTTTTTCACAGGCTTTGTGTTACTTTTGTGTTACTTTTGATATGAAACAAAGTCTCAGATTTTAAATTCTGTCAAATTCCTTAAGAAATTCAAGCAATAAATACTGCTTTGGCGCTCCTTAATGTGGCGCAATAGATCGTTGTAGCATCTTTGTATTTGCCTGTGCGTAATCAAACGCAAAGTAAAACATTCCTGATAGTTTTGTTTTTGTTCTGTATCCCGTGCTCTGCCACCAACTGGACAGGGGTGGGAATTACAGCTACAATTTACAGTAGATCACCCTCAGTGTAATCTGTCAAAGTGACGGACGACCTTCACATTTTTCCATCAAAAAAAAAAGTTTGTCAATGACTAATTTTCGGTTAACGCAACCTCTGATTTATATTATGTTATATTATATTATATTATATTATCGTCATAGCATGTTCAGTATACTTTTTCAATAAATCAATTGAGCTGGTTTCACAAGGCCAGTTTGAATTTATTTACAAAATGTGAAAGATTTAAATTTCCTCACAAAGCAATTGTTTGGATTCAGAAGATTGAGAATATAGTGCATAAGTCTTGTGAACTTTATTATAGTTTGAAGATGTTTTTTTTATCATTTATAAAACTTGAAAGCTTTAGCATTGATAAATAATTAAATCAATGCATGTTACAAAAAAAAAACAAAAAAAACAACAACAAAAAATCCTAACAATTACAATAGGGTTTCAGCGCTACGCGCTCGAACCCCTAAAAAGCAGTCATATATGGTTGGAACATTATCACCAAATTTTCATGTATGGGTGAGCTACCATTAATATCACAGAGCAATTGCTGTTTGTCTGTCCGTTTGTCTATTTATCATTATTCTAAATGACACACAAGTTACACACAAGCTCACGCTAGCAGAGGTTTCAAGCATGTTCTGCTTTCTTTGAGGGCAGATTGGCCAAGGTTTCAGACGCAGAATTTTACCAACTTCTGCTTGGAATGATCTATCAGTATGAAGCAGACATGTTCCTGACAAGTCCCTTAGATCCAAATTCAAGTCAAGTCTCAAGTTTTTGTTCTATTTTTTAGCAATAGTTTTTTGTAGATACTTATTGTAATTAACACTGTATGAGGCTAAATCAATTTTGAAATCTTAAAACTAATTACTTCTACAGAATGTCTTGTTTGTTTATTCCAGATAGACTAATATGCACAATCAAAAACTATTAGTTTAAAGCTATTGCATTTTATCCATGTAATTACAAAAAAAAGGACATACATTTTTTGTGTTTAGTTGCAAGTGCATGAACCCAAGTATTAAATTAATCAATTTGAACTAAAATTCCAAAATCTACGCACATCTTATGTCGAGTTCCTAATTTGTGTGCTTGTAATTTGTGCAGATAATCAGTATGCAAATGATGAATGAATATGTTTATTGAAACGTAATAAATGGAAATAGTTAACATTCATTAAACTGTTGGCATTCTTTATTTTAAATATGGTGTAAAATGGTAAAGTAAAGGGAGGGGGTGGGTTTGTACTAGTGTGTGACATTTCTTCTTTTTTGACTGATCACATGCCTGAAATGCTGACGTGTGGTTTTTAACCTAAATATGTTCAAACATAAATATGTAATACACGTGTCTGCCTCTAGAATGCCATTTTACTTTTTTTTTTTTTAACAATTTATCTGCAACTTGTTTTGATTATTGTGTGCAAACTCAGACATTCATCTTCTGACATCAGTGAATGAGTGTAAAGTTCAGTTTACAAATATTATTAAAAGTTGTCAAATTCAAATCTACAAGCTTTTGAGTTTTCTTACTGTTTTACCTTCATGCATGCATCTATTTTCAGTGGCACTAAAACTTGAGCTACTGCAGATCAGCATCATCCGATGGGCTACCAAATGTGAGAAGTCTTTTCACAAGCAGGTATAGGAGGAAGCACTGGAATGTTTTCTGGTGGTGATGGGTGGTGGTAGTTTCCTTCGCTGGTCTTTTCTCTAGTGATCAGCTATTTCTTTTTCTTGGCCTTTAAATGTGTTCACCATTTCAATTAAATATGTTGTCAGTTTGGTTAATGCACTGATTACATTCAATAGAGAGCTGCTTATGATCATTTTGCAGGTTCTTTTTTGCAGCTCTGATGTCCTTCTGCAGTTGTAACTGGAGCTATTCCACCATGAAGCAGACTTCAGAGATCAAGGTTAGCTCAATTATTGGTAGTTTCTTTGTCTCATGACTTGGTCTCATCGCTCATTGCTTTGCTTAATTGATCTGAAAATAAAGGCAAAACAAGCCTATAGTGTCAGTGGAGTATGTAAAAGGTTGTGCAAATGAACAGTACATAAGATGAGCAACATCGCTGGGGTCCCATTCTTGAGTAAGATTAAAAGGCTCCTTCTGGCTGTTTTGAAACATGTATATGAAAAAATCTGGCATTTAGAGGTGAGTTAATTCAGACTAAACTGAACACAAAGGCCAATCGCAGGTGTTCGAGAAATCAACAGGTATGTCTGTAATTGGGTACATTGCTCTGTGCTATGACAAGAAGTTGTAAATAGAATCGTTTGGCAATTTCCAGTGCGCAAACACAGATACGCACTGGAGTCATTACCAAATCTGTTTTGCCAAATATCCTAATATTAAACTTTTAACTGAGGGTGCTTTCGACTGTGTGAGGAAAAGTGTCAGTGCGTGAGAGTTGCCAGCCCTGTGAGTAATGAGTGGCTTGCCTTCAGTATATCAATCTGATAAGCAAAATGGTAACTTCCTCCACTAGCAGCCCCATAACCCACAATTCCTCTCCAACCCAAACTCGGTTTGACATTGCTGCCACGCGAGCAGCCTTCACCTCTGCAGGCGCAGTGTAGTTTATTGGTAAGAAGCGGAATACTTAATATAGTTCTGAAAGCTTGGTTTGGCACAGTTTTATATTGTAGGTCACAGTAATAAGGGCCTGTATGCCAGCAACAGAACAAATGTAGATCTCTGAGTGATCAAAAGTACTACAAATCAGCAACAGGAAAATCCTGTATTGGTATGGTTTGAAAAGTATGGTGTGACACCACTTAGCAATGCTCTAGCACCCAACAACCACTAAGAACACTGAAGGCCGTTCATACCAAAAAGTACAACTATTAAAGGGGTCATCGGATGCTAAGTTCACTTTTACATGTTGTTTGAACATTAATGTATGTTGGCAGTGTATGTACAAATCTACCCTATAATGATAAAAATCCATGCAGTGGTTTTTAATTAATCTGTAAAAATAATATCCCCTTTTTCAAATCGAGCCATTCTCAGATGCCTGTCGTTGTGCCGTCTCACCCACAGAGGCCGCTCCCACGATAGTTGATTGACATGAGCGTTTTACCTCAGATCAGCTGTCACAGTCCGCCCTCTTTGTTTCGATGCCGGAGCAGGGATGTAAGTTAGACAAGTATATCTCCAATTGAGCGATTAAGGTGTTGTGTTGCTGGATGTAATAATGAACTTAGTGGTCGTCATTTACTCCCAACATGTGAGCCGCTGAAGATGCAGTAGATTACGTTTGTTTGTGAGGGGAATGTGCCTCCCAATCTACATATATCCGTGCGAATCATTCATGATCCAGCTTCACTTACAGCAGAAGTGAGTATAAGGGTTTTTTAATGAATCTTTGCAATCGCCTTTCCTAATAATGTGCTAGTTAGCAAGTTTAGCGGCTAAATGTGGCTAAAGTAAACAGTCTCTCAGAGCAGCTTGTCACTCCACAGAGAGAAGAGAGGGGGGAGGTGAGCAGAGCTCATTTGCATTTAAAGCAGCCTCAACCATTTGGCAAGGTAAAAAGGGTGTTGTTTTACACAACCATTGAGAATTTTTAACCAAAATACACTGCTCAAAAAAATAAAGTGAACACTAAAATAACACATCCTAGATCTGAATGAATGAAATATTCTTATTAAATACTTTGTTCTTTACATAGTTGAATGTGCTGACAACAAAATCACACAAAAATTATCAATGAAAATCAAATTTATTAACCCATGGAGGTCTGGATTTGGAGTCACACTCAAAATTGAAGTGGAAAAACACACTACAGGCTGATCCAACTTTGATGTAATGTCCTTAAAACAAGTCAAAATGAGGTCCAGTAGTGTGTGTGGCCTCCACGTGCCTTTATGACCTCCCTACAATGGTTGATGGAGCGAGACATGATGTCCCAGATGTGCTCAATTGGATTCAGGTCTGGGGAACGGGCGGGCCAGTCTATAGCATCAATGCCTTCGTCTTGCAGGTACTGCTGACACACTCCAACCACATGAGGTCTAGCATTGTCTTGCATTAGGAGGAACCCAGGGCCAACCGCACCGGCATATGGTCTCACAGGGGGTCTGAAGATCTCATCTCGGTACCTAATGGCAGTCAGGCTACCTCTGGCGAGCACATGGAGGGCTGTGCGACTCTCCAAAGAAATGCCACCCCACACCATTACTGACCCACTGCCAAACCGGTCATGCTGGAGGATGTTGCAGGCAGCAGAGCGTTCTCCACGGCGTCTCCAGACTCTGTCACGTCTGTCACGTGCTCAGTGTGAACCTGCTTTCATCTGTGAAGAGCACAGGGCGCCACTGGCGAATTTGCCAACCTTGGTGTTCTCTGGCAAATGCCAAACGTCCTGCACGGTGTTGGGCTGTAAGCACAACCCCCACCTGCGGACGTCAGGCCCTCATACCACCCTCATGGAGTCTGTTTCTGACCGTTTGCACAAAGGCGGAGGTAGCGGTCCTGCTGCTGGGTTGTTGCCCTCCTACGGCCTCCTCCACGTCTCCTGATGTACTGGCCTTTCTCCTGGTAGCGCCTCCATGCTCTGGACACTACGCTGACAGACACAGCAAACCTTCTTGCCACAGCTTGCACTGATGTGCCATCCTGGATGAGCTGCACTACCTGAGCCACTTGTGTGGGTTGTAGACTCTGTCTCATGCTACCACTAGAGTGAAAGCACCACCAGCATTCAAAAGTGACCAAAACATCAGCCAGAAAGCATAGGAACTGAGAAGTGGTCTGTCAAGTGGTCACCTGCAGAACCACTCCTTTATTGGGGGTGTCTTGCTAATTGCCTATAATTTCCGCCCGCTGTCTATTCCATTTGCACAACAGCATGTGAAATTGATTGTCAATCAGTGTTGCTTCCTAAGTGGGCAGTTTGATTTCACAGAGGTGTGATTGACTTGGAGTTACATTGTGTTGTTTAAGTGTTCCTTTTATTTTTTTGAGCAGTGTATATTATAGACTTTTCATTAAGACCCTAAAGAATCATATCAACTTGTGGAAAATCGGCATCCGATGACCCCTTTAAATGTGTTCACCAGTTCAATTTGAAGTTCAGTTAAATATGTTGTCAGCTTGTCAGTTTGGTTAATGCACTGATTTACATTCAATAGAGAGCTGCTTATGATCATTTTGCAGGTTCTTTTTTGCAGCTCTGATGTCCTTCTGCAGTTGTAACTGGAGCTATTCCACCATGAAGCAGACTTCAGAAATCAAGGTTAGCTCAATTATTTGTAGTTTCTTTGTCTCATGACTTGGTCTCATCGCTCATTGCTTTGCTTAATTGATCTGAAAATAAAGGCAAAACAAGCCTATAGTGTATGTCAGTGGAGTATGTAAAAGGTTGTGCAAATAAACAGTAAATAGGATAAGTTGTAAGATAAGTAAATAAGACAACCAAGAAGTTGCATCATAACATTGCTGGAGTCCCATTCTTGAGTAAGATTAAAAGGCTCCTTCTGGCTGTTTTGAAACATGTGTATGAAAAAATCTGGCATTTAGAGGTGAGTTAATTTAGACTCACCTGAACACAATGGCCAATCGCAGGTGTTCGAGAAATCAACAGGTATGTCTGTAATTGGCTCCATTGCTCTGTGCTATGACAACAAATTGTAAATAGAATCTTTTGGCAATTTCCAGTGCGCAAACACAGATACGCACTGGAGCCTTTACCAAATCTGTTTTGCCAAATATCCTAATATTAAACTTTTAACTGAGGGTGCTTTCGACTGTGTGAGGAAAAGTGTCAATGCATGAGAGTTGGCAGCCCTGTGAGTAATGAGTGGCTTGCCTTCAGTATATCAATCTGATAAGCAAAATGGTAACTTCCTCCACTAGCAGCCCCGCTACCCACAATTCCTCTCCAACCCAAACTCGGTTTGACATTGCTGCCACGCGAGCAGCCTTCACCTCTGCAGGCGCAGTGTAGTTTATTGGTAAGAAGTGGAACACTTAATATAGTTCTGAAAGTTTGGTTTTGCACAGTTTTAGACAACTGTTTTAGACACGGTTAGACAACCGTGCCAAACCGTGCTGATAGAATGTGTGTGCTAAGCGAAAGCGCACTATTTGATCATAGCTCATGCATTAATACTGTCAATAAATGTGGTATTTTTTAGAAAGGTTTATCTTCTGTGTCCGTCTCCATTGGCATGCATATCCCCTCAGCATTTGTTGGTAAGGTTATACCTGTCTTCTGTTTATTTTTTGCACCAAGAGTTGTCCTTTTTTTTTTTTTTCCTGTTATTTAACAAAGTAGTCCCAAAAACATAAATATCTTATCATCGTCCATATCACTGTTTATATTACAGCAGGGTTGCCAACTTTTAAGTTCAGCTTGGAGTGAGATTTTGGAGTCGGGGGTTGGGTTGGGTTGGGGGGAGGGGTGGCAATCTCAATTCCCTATCTATTTGTGTGAATATACTGTATATATAAGGGGAACAAATGCAGCTGAATGCCTTTTTAGCACCATTTTACACTTGGTTTAAATTCAGTATTTGCTTGCATTCACTGTGTTATCATTAAAAAAGGATGTAAGTTATTAACTTTTTAAATTTCACATTTAAAAATATAGTGTTTAATCATTTCTAAATGTTTATTTAAATGAAAAACTGAGCTATGAAAAATTAAAAAATTCACATTTTCTCATTTTATTTGTATTATCTTATTTTAGTGGATAGAATAAGTACCTTTTAGGCTAAATTAATTTCAATTTAAGTCCCATATCCTCGCGAGTCCCGACTCATCAACTTGTGACAGAGAGGAGGACTCTATTTTCGTTATTTTCCGGCTTTAGCAAGTTAGCTGTTCGTCTACATCAGAAACAAGTTTCTCAGTTATGAGAAGAATAGTAAACTGGCTCCGATCTTCAGTGGCACAGGACAGATTCTCAAAACTTTCTCTACTGCACACAGAGAACGATTTGACTGAATTCGGTATACAAAAAAAAAAAAAAGAGTCGGCTTGTCTGCTAGGGATGTGACGGTGACGTCAAGCAATTGTAAGTTTTTAGCTCGTTTAAGTTTTCTCTCGTTTCCTCACTGTCCTAAGCTTTTAAATAGGCCTAGCTCATAAATGCACCGTGTGCATTTTACTTTCACTTTTAAAGTGCCCCTATTATGCCATTTTAAAGGTTGCTAATATTGTTTTAATAGACTCCCAAAACAGGTTTACATGTATGCAAGGTCAAAAAACAGTTCAGTTTCTGAATGATTCCTAAACGACTCGTGCGAAGCAGTTCAAAGAATCAGTCTCTCTAAACCCCTCCTTTCCGTGAGCCCTCACTGCTGTGATTGGTCAAATGGCGCAGTCCTTTATGATTGGTCTACCGCGTACAGCGTGTCGGAAAACGAAACGCCTATTGCTATAACTGACTGACAGCCCTGGATACTTGTCAATACATAGAAAAGATGGCATCGATTTTGCCATAACAATTCCAGCCAGAGTCTGACGATGAAACGGCTGAAGTGGCTGATCAACAAGTTAACACTGACTACCGTGGAAAGTGCTCGCAATTTGCTTATGTAAGCGAACCGGGCACACCTCTATGTTGTAAACGTCAACAATGTATAATGCATTAAGCGGCTTTCACACCGAACGCGGAAAGCGCTGCGCTGGTCGCTGGGTTCAGTGCAGCCCTTCAGAACGCAGCAGCAAAAGTTCATTTGAACAACTTATTTGAACTTTGTCTGCGGCGTGCGCGCTCCACTGCGCGTCCGCTTTGGTCGAGACCGAAACAAGCCGTCCTGGCAGGGCGGAAGCAATTAAAACGAATGGGTTTCATAGCACAGCGCTTTCCGCATTCGGCGTGAAAGCCGCTTCGTGCGCCATCCTTTATCATTACTTAAACTAATGAGACAGACAGACAGTCAAGCTGCATCAATCACAAATTGTCAGACTACATTGGGTCCACAGCTGAACAACAGAACTACACAAGCGTGATTTAGCCGGTTAGCATGACATGTGCAGGGTTGTTACACAACATAACATACACAACTACGTATTTTGAAAGATCGCCAGAAAATGCAATCTTTGTAGATTCATCATCTTTTGGAAGTTAATATAAAACACAGCGTATGATACAGCGTCTTCCATATAATGTACGTGTAAATTTCCATGTGACCTAAACCCCATGGAAATGTATGGGCGGGCAAGTTGTTCGCGACGTAGAACGTGGGCGGACATATGCAAATGTGTTACTTCGTGACGTGTGGCCGTAACAGAAAAAGATTCGAAATCCTGACGACTCGTTTAGGCAAATGTGAGCCGACTCTTTTTTTTTGATAGACAATAACTTTATTTATCGTGCAGTGTCGGCTTCACAACTTTGCAGATAGTTTATGTTCACATACAGCTACATGACACACTGCATGAAAGGACATATTTGAAAAGGCATAATAGGGGCACTTTAAATTAGCGGCAGTTCGGCGTCAATTGCTTAAATGCAATTCAAGCAGCAAGTTAATACAACGTTACACTAACTTAGCCTATAAATAATCATAGAACTTTTATTAACAAAACAAATATTTTATTTATTTGTTATAGCTTACACCAGGCTACATAAAGTTTAAATAGCTAACCTAGTATACAAAACTGAAAATCGATAAACACTGTGGAACCAAATAAGAAACGTAGAACATTTTGTTAGTAAAACGAATAAGAAAGAAATTACACGTTTAAATAAAGTAAAAATCAGCAAACACTGTAGAACCAAACGAATGTTCAAAAAACTTCCAAAATCAACACAGATAAACGGCAAATGTCAACAGGCTTTTCAACATGAAAAACATTGCCAAATGATTTTTATTACTATAAAAAAAATCCGATCGACGATGGTGGTCGGCGCCGCGATGGGCGTAACCGGTGTTGCAGAACACCATGTACTCTTTGTACAGCACACATTGTTAATTCTAAATGTATTTTAATGTAGAATATATGTTACATAAATATATGAAATGTAAAACATATGGGCTAAAAAAAGTGCTGCTGGCTCGTCTGCCAGTTTGCCAGTTGGTGCCCCCCCACGCATAAAAGTAAAACTCCGCCTATGGTGTGTGTTCAAACTGTAACAAAATAAATCAGATTACAGAATTAACACAAGTTACTTCACTTAGGTTACTGTATCACGTTATAAATTCAAGAAATCGTTAAGCTTAAGCTTCAAATATCTCAAAATACACTATTAGACACCTTTAGAACACTTTGGCTTTTCAATACAACTAAATAAGCCTACAATCATAGTTAAATAACAACTGCGTCACATTTGGCGTTTAGACGCTAATTATCCACAGCGATCTCAATTAACCTTAACGTAAACCACAAATGACTTATAAACAACAATAAAATATGCTCACCACGCTGGGATCAGGAAAGAATCAAAAAACGTAAAGCAAATTGTTGTTATTACGTAGTTTAAAGCTTTATTAGCTACGTGAATCTCGTGCTGTGCATCGTCTCTCTTCTGGTGAATGATTCAGAATTATATACGCTCTAAAGCATCGCATTCTTAAAGGGGCAGAACCCAACAACATGTATATTTAGTAAATAGCCATACAGGTATAGTGGGTAAACCATGGCATTACAAATATTTTTTTTTTTTCTTTGTTTCTTTTTTTTTTTTTTTGACCACAAAATGAACCTAATTTGCTTCTTTGCATTGGAATTTAAAACACTTTTCTCTATTTAACCTTAAATACTACACTAATTGTAATACAAGTAATAGAAATATTATAGATTTATATATATATATATATGATCTCCTTAAAATATTAAATAAATATTATTGAACTAACATATAGAATATGCGTGGTCGCATTATAAGTCAACAATACCTAAGGGTAACCCTTAAATTTAAATTTAATTTAAAATTAACCATGGTTTTATTATAATAAAAGTGTAGTAACCATGTTTTTTTTGGTGCATTGATTACCAATCGCCACTTGCACTCTCTGCTATCTGCGATGTCACTTGCAATCCACACAAATGGTGCGTTTTGCCAATGGAGACAAGAAGCTGTGGTGGTTAAGTGATTCAAATTAATTTAGCATAACATACAGGGTCCTGCAAAGTCATCTGTAGGAGATAAAAACAAGACCCGCAAATCCGTAGCAGAGAGTGTAAGTGGCGACTGGAGTGACATTGTAATTTAATTTCTTTTTTCTTGTCTTCACCACCTGGCTACTGTTGTAAAATGTTGAGCAATTCAATTATAAATAAATAAAATAGCCAAATAAAATAGACTGAAAGTGACGTAACTTCCGGAAGTGCAGTTGTCTGAGAGTGCAGGTGCATGTCTGCAGCCAGAAAAAACAACAACAAAAAAAAAATGTCTGCAGCCAGACCCTTCTCGCGGAGCTCCGTGAATCACATGACCACGTGGCGGCAACGCCAGGGAGATCAAAGCTTGTCGCAACTCTGTTTTTCAATGGCTCTGGTGTTAAAATCACTATATTTTATGATTTACGTCACATTAAGTGCACCAAAACGGTATCTATCGTTTGAATTTAGTATTAAAACTTACAACATTTGAAAGCTGACTTTGTTTAAAATCTCAAGCAGGGTTGCCAATTTGGTGTGAGATTTACATGGGCAAAGTGAGATCGTGAGACAGAGCTTGAAAGCGTGAGTCTCAAGCCAAATGTGTAAGAGTTGGCAACCCTGTTGCGTTACTAAGGCAACGACTGACACATTTGTGTTTACATTCCAAAGAGTTCCATTTTAACAGCACCACAGTGGAAAATGAAACCGGCTCCGTGTTTGGACGGAGCAAAAACAAGTGTCTAAAAGCATTTGCACAAACCGAACAGCCTTAGATGAAATCAACTTAAGTAAAATACATTAAATCAAGATCTCAGCAGAGGAGGAACTCCACAAACAGCATCACCAGCTTCACTCATTACTAAATAGATTAGGTGTGTTCGACTTAACGCAGCGCTGCGCAGCTCGATCAAATTCTGACTTGAAGCAGTGCATGCCGGTTAGAAATTTTGTCCGACTTGAGGCGGCGCGGACGCCTCGTGACTGTCACGTGTGGCATCAAAGTACCGCGATAGCGATTGGAGAGCAGCCGACTGACTCAGCCGCCGCAGTTTCTTCAGAGCGGCTGCAGGAGCTCTGATGACCACATGGCTGTTTCATGATTGGCCAGATTCACCGCATGACAACGATCACGTGTGTTTTGTGTTTATTCTAACATCCTCAGGTCCGATAATACTCACAAATCTGTGTTTTTAGAACAGTAAAAGTGTTTTTACTGTAGTTGCAATGTTATATTGAGTCAAATTTATCATAAAACTCTGATAAAAGCATATATAACCCCACTTTATTAGTATTTAAATAGTATATGTTTATGTTGATCATTATTCTTGTTCAGATGGCGCTGTATTAAGCAGTATATGAAACTTGTTTCTGTTGCTCATGAAAAGGCTTTTAAAAAGTCAGTGTATTTGATAAATATTGTATTTAATTCACTTCATTTTAGATAGTGCATGCAAACACAGCGAGAGCTTCACTAAGGAGAGTAAAAAGTGTCCGTCTTGACAGCTCCATTTTCAACTCCGCCCCCGACTGCTCTCGGTTACTCTCGTTGATCGCCGTCTGTAGCCGTAGATGAAGTCGAACACACCTATAGACTTTATTTCTGTCAGACGACAGAAGCTCTTATTGAGAATTATCAGAGGTTTAAATGTTGATGTTTTATTGGTTAAAAACGATGTCACCTTCATGGAGATTAGGGTTTGCTTTAGTTGAGCTCTTGACCCTTGACTTGCTGTGTTAGATTCAGTTCAGTCTTTCACATTGATTGTGTAGAAACTATATATATGTAATTTGTGTATATGGTAAGGCAATCATTGTATTCTACACTGACTACATTGAAAATAGTTCACTTTTTTTTTTCATATTTTGGATTTGCGTTTCTAACCCTGTGAAGCTACACCATGAGAATAAAACCTTGCAGTAAACAGTTATCGTGAATGATTTTAAATCTATGAGCTTATGTGTTTATTGTTTGTTGTGTTAAACAGACACACAGAGACATCAAGAATCAGCATATGAATCTCAAAAATGGTAAAAATCAACAAAACGCTTCACACTGCAATGCATGCTGGGTAACACCATAGTACAAAACTCCCATCATGCTCTGCAGTATGAATATTTATTGTCACCACTGTTGTGGATCATAGAATAATTGTCCATGTCTAAAAGCTTGAGCTGAAGCTTGTCCTCATTTTAGCATTACAGGACCATATACAGTCAATAACCCAAAAAGAAAAAACACTTTGTGATGATGATTCAAATGCTTTATAAGCAGAAAGTGTAATCTATTACGTAAAGCATTTGATTCAGCAACGTACAGATGTTTGCAGTGAAACACTATTGCAATTGTTTAGAAGCTAATTACTTACAAGTTCTAAAAGGATCAAGAGTCCAACTGCAGCAAACACCAACCTCCATGATGGTGGTATCATTTTTTGACCAGTAAAACATCAACATTTAAACCTCTGTTAATTCTCAATAAGATCTTCTGCAGTTGTCTGACAGAATATGGTCAGACTGGTTAGTAATAAGTAAAGCTGGTGATGGTGTTTGTGGAGTTATTTAATCCTACTCTGCTGAGATCTTGAGAGATTTAATGTTTTCTTTTATTTCGTTGATTTCACCTAAGGCTGTGGCTAAAGTCAGTTATAGTTAGTGGGGTTTTTTTTTTCTTCTTCTTCAGTGATTCTGCTTGTCAGGTGTTAATTTCTAATGTTAAATCAGCACTTAATTAATGACTTAATTGTCTCATTAACTTTAACTCTGTGTCAGTGTTACTTTAACACTATTTGGAGTGGGACCAAATACACTCTGAGCAGTGTTGATTTAACACTGGGGATTTTACTGTGTAAGTATACTACAAATAAATGTTATGTTCTTAATAAAAATACCTTGCAGTACTTTTAGTAGCTTATACTAAACTGGTATAAAGTGTGCTAAATTGGAAGTTTAGTGTCAAAGTCCAAATAAAGATAGACTGAAGTATATTTGATTGTGCTAAAGTATAACTAGTGCAAGTATATTTCAGGTACACTTTAAATATCTTGCATTTAAAGACTTTATTATTTAAAGATCATACAATCCTCAGCAATATTGACATTAAAACACGTTTTAGGCTTAATATTAAGAAATGTGCATTGTGCTAGTAGTGCAAGTAGTACTCCAAATAGTTTCATTATCATTTTTATATCAATAAGTCTCGAGGGATATATCAGTAAATATGTTAAGAGATTTGAACTATACTTAGTTTAAAATAAATGTATTTGAAATGTATTAGTTTTCACTAGGTGTTTTCTGTTTTTTGCCCTTTACTCCCCGACACCATAAAGGCTGCAGTGTAATTTGCCCCTGACAGAGGATTTAATTTAATAAAGAATTTAGGGTAAGCTTCTAAATAATCCTGTGAATACACTTAACGAATGCAGAATCGAATCGTTATTCGAATCACATCAAATTTTATTGTGAATCGTCTCAAATCAAATCGTTCTGAATTTTCAAAAATCGTTCTTGAATCAAATCGAAAACCTATGAATCATGAATTGAATCGATTCACTGCTTACCTAAAGGTTCACAGCCCTAACTGTAAATGTTAAGAAAATTAAAATTGCAGTGACAAATGAAATCCAGGGGGCAATGTTTCCTCTTTATGAAGCACAGTAAAGGATGACATCAGAAGAGTACAGGCTAAACTAGGCGGGTTTCGGATAAACTGGTTGGTTTAGCTGTCATGTTAACATTCTCAAGTCCTCAGAGGGAGTTCACACCATCTCACATACTGTCGCTCCAGGGACTCGCATCTCTCCATATGGATTTCTATAGCTTTAGGCTGCCTTTGCTCATTTTAGCCGCTCTTGGTAAGTTAAAAACAAAAATTAAAGACACATTGCTAACACTAATTATGGATCTAAATCTCATTTAAAGTCTTGACTTTAAATTGTAGCCTACACCAGGACATAATGTGTATTGTATAGTTTTACATCCTGACTCTAAATCATTCCTCTCATAGGATGCTATTCCGAGGACAGCCCTCCTCTCAACAACCAAACAAACGGCGTTATAGGTGAGTTGATTTGTGGTATGTGCATATGTTCTGTGTGTTTTCCATTTTATAATAATGTGGTATTTTTTAATGTTAAAAATGTCTAGGCTATGTAAATCTCTTGAGATCTTGCAAAAAGTGCTGTCAGTAATTTGGCTTTCTAGAAGTTTGTCACCATTTTATTATTTATTTTAAAAAATAAAATTAAACTTATTGTTTAAAAAAACCCTGTCAAATTAAAGGCAGTGTGTGCTGTCATGTGAAAGGAAAACCTGTTGTGTAGCCTATACTTGTAAGCAGCTCATCCCAAACAAGGGGAGTGACAAAGTTAGTAGCCTTTTATTATTTTCACACAGGAGGTGAGCGAATAGATTAGAAGGGATAGTTTGAAATTTCGGGGTTTTTCTGACGTAAAGTTTGGTCGCCTTTGATTTCCCAGAATGTTATAGGCAGCAGAATCAGCTATAACACGACAATGTGTTAGCTTCAGTTGATGATTTAAAAAGACGCTTTGAATGTTGATTAGCTTACAAATAAGACGTATAGGAATTTAAGCTGATACTCAAAAAATAAAATAAAATAAAACTTGGCATCTCCCTTAGCAATTCTTATTGTGTTCAGTAGACTTTTTCAATTAATCTGCTGATTAATCGGCTAATCGTATTTAAAAAAAAAAACTCAATGAATGACAGTTTGAATTTCAGTCTGTTTCTCAAAACACAATTGTTTGGTTTCAGAAGATGTAGAATATAGTGCATAAGTCTTACATGAACAAATTTTTATTATAATTTGAAGATGCATTTGCATCACCAAGCTTAAAGTAAAAAGTTAACTTCCAGAAAAAAATTGACAGATAATGTCCTCACCCCCTTGTCATCCAAGATGTTCATGTTTTTCTTCAGTAGTAAAGAAATTGTTTTTTGAGGAAAACATTTCAGGACTTCTCTCCATATAATGGACTTTTATGGTGCCCATGAGTTTTGCAAACTCGATCAGTTAGTTTCTTAAAAAAAAAAAAAGATAATTTATATACTTTTTAAATGTTCATCTTGTCTAACTCTGTGTGTACTCTGTGTATTCTGGTTCAAGACAGTTACGGTGTTTTAAAAAAGACCTATCACATTTTCTTCTCCAACTCCAAAATCACCCTACATTGGTGTTTTACCTTTTTTTGTAAGGGACGTTTGCACGTTCACTTTGTAAACACTGCATCTGTACTTCTGCAGCGATGTAGGACAATTTTAAAGTTGGAGGAGAAAATGAGATGGGAGTTTTGAGCCGGAAGAGACAGAGTTCACACAGAGCTAGACAAGACAAGGACTTGGGGTTTAAAAAGTGTATAAATTGTATAATGTTTTTAGAAAATAACCGATTGTTTCGCTAGATAAGACCCTTCTTCCTCTGCTGGGATCTTTTAGAGCCCTTTGAAGCTGCATTTAAACTGCATTTTGGAGGTTCAAACTCACAGGTACCATAGAAGTCCATTATATAGAGAGAAAATTGTTTGCGACTGAGGAAAGAAAGGCATAAACATCTTGAATGACAAAGGGGTGAGTAAATTATCTCTAACTTTTTTTTCTGGAAGTAAACTTCTTTAAAAGCATCAGCCCCTATAAATATAGGCTAACTGCATGAAAAATATCAGCCGGTCCAATTCTTCAAAAGTTCTCTTTGATCACTTTAATATTACCAAGCAAATGCTGTTTGTCTATTTTCATCATTCAAAATAGCTTCTTGGATTCCAAGTGCATTTAAAAAATAAACCTGTTTGTCCACTTTGCTCTGAAGTCTGTCTTGGCTCATGTTAGTGGTTAGAATCTTCAAGAATGTTGATGTTCTGCTTTCTTTGATTGAGGGAGGACAGATTTTATACAGCTTTCAAACCTTTGGTCTAAGGCTCTGTGGCTTTTGAAAGGAACATTGTCTTCTCTTGAGGTGTTTCCAAGTGGGTGAAACCAGCACGCTAAAGAAAGTAGTTGGGATGTCCCAAGACGATCCCAAGGAACGGGATAAGAGCTGATTAAGCATTATTTTTTAACTGATTGGTATTGGCTCTCCTAAGCCCGTTCCTTATTTTACATCAGTTGTCATGCTGGTGTCATGCTGCCATTACCAACCGCAATTAAAAGGACTAGCAAGACGCATCATTTGACGTGTCTTGCAAACCTTATTTTATGTCTCCTGACATTGTCTGTCATTGAAGGTCCATAAACTGAAAGCGTCATTTTTTTTTGTTTTTGTTTTGTTTTCTTCTGTTTTGCTAGAGGCCTTATCTGGAACAACTATCTCCAGCTCATCATCAGTTCTCATCGCTGGCAACATCATGGTCAGCATCACCTGCTCAGCAGCCACTGGAAAAGCCGAAAGCGTCGAATGGCTAAAGGACAACAAACCTCTGACTCCAAGTGACCGTGTCACTCTCTCAGCTGACAACAAAACTTTGACTATCATTAAAGTTTTTAAAGAGGATGCGGGTGACTACAAGTGCCAACTGAAGAACAAAGTCAACAAAGACGAAAGCACCTATAAGATGGTGATCAACTGTAAGTATCCAAGATAGGATAGTTTCATTGAAATACTGTTTATGTGAGCTACTCTTCACAATGATCAATCAAACCCTAAATGTATTCTTACATGAATTGTTGTGTTGAATAGAGTGCAGAAATTAACATAAGAAGGTTTTTTGTTTTTTTAACATGGTGATTGTTATCCTACAGTGTTACCCAAACAGATGTGATGTTAAAATGACATGGTATAAATTTAACAAGATTTAATGGCTGAGATTTCATCTTGGGCAGTATTGCACAGAGAAGATGTATCTGCTTAGAGCATGGTTTGTCAGAGATGTGATTTTCCCGTATTTACTTACTTTGGAAGGATGACCAGTGTAAACTCTGTAAATTTGTGATTTATTTATTTTTCTCATGGGGTTAGGTGTTCGGCCTGCGCGTGTGGTTGTCATCTGGCAAACTGGATTGATGCTTTCTATGTTCTAAGTCATGCACTGCATCCGAAATCGCTATACTGCATCTGCTTCTCTACTATATAGTGTAGACTTGTGCAAAAAAATCGGATGTGATTGTCATGCGCATCTCATCAGTAATGCCAGTTCTGTGATTAGTCGTAAATCTCTATCACATGCTGTCCAATGCAGCGGCATTTACTACACAGAGCTGTAGTTCACTGACGAGCTACGCAATATCGAGTTCATCATCAGATATGTATTGCTTCTGATAATTAACTTGATATTGCGTAGCTTGTCAGTGTACTTCGGCTCTGTGTAGTAAATGCCACTCCATCTGACAGCAAGTGATGGAGATTTATGACTAATCACAGAGCCGACATTACTGATGAGATGCGCATGATAATTGCATCCGATTTTTTGCACAGCCCTGAAAAAGTATGTGATGAAAGTATTATGTCCGAATTCATAGTATTTGAAAAACAGTAGGTGAAAAGTACCCGGATGACTGACTACTTCTGTCAGGATTCTTAGCTGTGCATTTGATGGATGCTTTACTATCCCTTGAGGGGAGAGGTTTTATGAATGGCAGTGATGCGATGCAACAGATGCAGGCCATTTTCCAGGGACACATTCTGGCCAGAATTCCTATATTGCTTAAGATATCCAGGTTTTGGCTTTGTTTTCCTGCAGCAAACAGCCAAAACCTTGTTATTTTAGGCAACATAGAAATCCTGGCCAGAACGTGTCCCTGGAAAATGGCACGTATGGTCACCCTAATATAGAATATACTTTAACGGTCACAAAGTAAAATTTAAAATTTAAATGGACCTTTTTCACATTTCCGGGTTGCTCAGCAGCAAAAGTCGTGATAGTTGGGTTAACTTCGAGAGCAGTGAATGGGAGAGTACCATAAATATATTTTTTGCATTCCTATTTGCTCAAAGACCAAAAAAAAAACTTCACGATTGTGTTTGCACGACTTTCAAAAAAAGGAAAAAAATTGAGAGAGACTGATAACGGCAGTCAAAGAGAAGAACAATGTCAAATTTACCTTCCCTCCTATAGACGCTACATTAGAAACACCCTTGCATTAGCGTTAGCTAGTTTTTGATGCACAGGTAATATAATTCAAACAAAGTATAGTGTTATAAATGCACATGCATTTGTAAAAAAACTAAAAATATAAAAAAGCATTTACGAGGCTGATGACCGTTGAAATGCATCATCGCAGTCTTGTGAAAAGGTCCATGTAGTACCTACTCAGTAGGTGATTTCAGATGAACCAATGCACAGGCATGTTGAGAATGTCCAGAATGACCGTAATTAATGCAAGTCTTAATCTTTATCTGAATGAATTCAGAGACTACGTGAAAAGTGGACATCAAACTTGGATGAACTGGTACTCATAAAAACATGAAGTGCTATTTTTGTTAACAGTCACTTTCACTTTAGCAGGGAACTGTTCAAAACTCTGTAAAACCTTAACATTTTGGAGTTTGTCTATATGATATCAATTAAAGCAACATCATATAGATGAAACGGATTTTAATTACTTAAAACAATACAAATGTCTTTGGCTGATCACAAACCTATTTGTGTATCTAAAAATGAGACTAAATTGTTTACAAATGGTGGTAGTTTCCTTTCTGCTTGTATAGTTACTGACTGTTTGTTTGCATTACTTTGATGTAAATGTGATCTTCCTAACTGAGCCAATCTCTCTGATGTCCCTTAGATGGTCCAGGCAGTGTGCAGGTTAATGGGAAGACAGAGGTGAAATCTGAGGAACATGTAGAATTAGTCTGCTCTGCAGACTCTGTTCCTCCTAGTAAATACTCATGGAAGCTCAACAATACAGTGATGAACTTCAACCATCCAGTCATTTTTATTAAAAAGGCCAGAGTTACGGACAGTGGCACGTACACCTGCATGGCATTCAACCCCATCACGGGAATGGTGAAAATGGCAACACACAAACTCAGCGTCACAGGTAAACGTGACCCCGTGGTCATGTGTGGTATCGCAGCTTCACTTGCACTTATTTGTATTAAAAATTCTTCAAACTAATTTTTTTTTTTTCCCTTTTCACGTTTTTTATTGATGATCTACACTCTTAAAAATAAAGGTGCTTTAAAAGGTTCTTTGCAGCAATACCATAGAAGAACCATTTTTGGTTCCACAAAGAACCATTCAGTTCTTTAAAGAACCATCTCTTTCTTGCCTTTTTATAATCTGTAGAACCTTCTTTGGCCACAAAGAACCTTTTGTGAAACAGAAAGGTTCTTCAGACATTAAAGGATCTTTATGGAACCATTTAAACCATTTAAAAAAGTTCTTCTATGGCATTGTGAAACACCTTTATGTTTAATGAAGATTAAAAAGTATTTTATAATGTTGTACATTGGAAATTTGTCAAAATATGGTGGTTGTTGACAGTTCCATTGTGTGTGTGTGTGTGTGTGTGTGTGTTGTGTCAAAAGGGAAGTCCACTGTCTTTGACTTTGAAAACCCTTGTCATATAAGGTCATAAAATCTATTTGCCCTGAGTATTAGAATCATAAGCAGTTTGCAGTAAATGCTGCTCTACACAAACTCTATCTCTGTAAGTGCTGTGATTCTGAATCGATTATAACATGGATATTTACAAATGCAACATGCAAAACATCTGCCCAGGTTTGTAATGGGAACGGTTTATAAATATATGGTTTATAAGTTACAAAGTTACAACAAAATAAGCATTTTAAAAATAAAGTTTCCCTGTGGGTTTCTACCTAAATAAAAGCACAGGAAAAAAACAACAACCGTAAATATTAATATTGTAATTGTACAGTTTTTATATAAAATAATAATTTAATACGTTTTCATTTGCTGTGTTTGTAGTATAGTTGTGTATTTTGGCCTATAATACTCTAAACACCTCCTGTTTTGCAGAGGTCGAGGGCCTGTCTGGTGGAGCCATTGCTGGGATTGTAATTGGTGTGCTTGTGGCTGTGATCATCATCGCTTGTATTATAAAGCGCAAGAAAAAAGCAAACTCAGAGTGAGCCTAAAATTCATTCTTTTACCCTCTCGTCACATTTGGAAATACAAGCATCCAAAATATGAAAACACACATCACTTAAAATACTTGGGCAAATAATATCGGGGTGATTCTGTAATTTTCAGAAGAATAATAGTTAAAGCGAAACTCAAGTTGCGAGCTTCATTGGAATAATGTTAAAATGGCATAACTATCTGATACCCCCCCTTCACTTTTTTCTTTTAGCATTCCATCTCCATATTAAACCAAGACCTAGAAGTGAGGTGACCCAGTAAGTATTCCTCTGGTGCTGCATAGCATCTTTTGTCTTGCTTTAATTTATTGTTGTTTTCAATGCTTCGTCCAATGTGCCGTCAGTGCGCTGAAAAAAAGGCTGGGTGATATGGCCTAAAAAATTATCAAAACAAAATTTTTCTCATCAGTTGATAATGATAATTATCAAAATTTCAAATCTTTATTTTTTTAAATGCAGACTTTTGCTCCTAAGTGAAAGTTGCAGAAATTAGACAGTTAATTGTGTTTTTCTGGTCAAACACTTTTGAATTCTTTACACTTTTCCAGTCATTGTTTCTTAACAAATAAATATTTTAATAGAAAAAATAATTTCTTAGTTTCTGCATGTTCTAATGAGTGATATTGTTTCAAATCATGAAACAGGTTTGTGTTGCCTGACTTTGACACATATCTTCAGTACAGTCTGCAGGGCAGGCTGCAATATTAATAACATTATTTTTTGCAAGTTTGACAGTACCTTGAGTTGATACTAGTAGTAGCTTGAGCTAGGATGCAGCCAACTTACCATTTCTGATCATGAATGTATTTAATTAGTCAGATTGAGTTTTATTAAAATGAACTCTGTTCTTCCATTTAGATTATGAGAACCACAGTTAAAACCACACATATTCCACTTTGATACCATAGTAAAAATGTCACTATATGGTTTTTAGGTATTTGTATGAAAAACAGTAGTCTAAATACATTTAGTATAAAAGCACAAACACTATAGCTTGATCACAAAAATACTGTTACTACTGTTATATTCCATTACTCCTTTAATACATTTATCTACATTATTAATATAATAAAATTAAATGTGAATGTCCCACATTTCTACCACAATTCCATGGTGCAGTTAGTGATAAATCCATGGTAAATGATGGCTATTTGTAGACTGAAAAGTCTTCTGACTATCATTGTGCACAGTGTTTCTCCTGTTTGTTAGTATCTGCCGGTAAAATAGTTTAAATGAGTTATTTGTGTTCTTCGCTGAATTCAACCACTTCATGCTGGATCTCACAGCACTGTTTAGTGCTTGCATGACTGAGACTTATCAGCGAGTAAACGCATCTGCTCTAGTAAACTCATGCTTCGCTGCCATTTGAACTTTGAGCCAAGCGGATATACTGTCTGTGTGACGCGGCTCAAATGAGTAGCGCTGTTTTGTTCTGCTTTTGGCACATAAACATTACATTGAACATTTATCGAAATCTTATTGTTTTGTTGAGGAAAATTATCATTATCTTTTATTGCCCAGCCCTAGCTAAACATATAGTCAGCCTGTCTGCATTTGTTAGCAGTCACAAATCCATTCAGAAGGGTTAACCAGGTATGATGTATATCTTTCCTCAGCACATAACTTCAAGACCAATGCTTCAGCCATTTATCAGTCTTTATCTGCAAAAGCTTTCTATCAAGGCAACTGGAAAAACTGGCATTACAAATGACTTAAACCTGAAGGCTTGGCTCTTTCAGTTTTGAAATGACACTGTTTACCTTTACTTGCGTCACTTCCTTCCCTGTATAAAAATTGTGCAAATTCATGTCTATCTCTTTAATCTTTAAATTATGTAAATATTATATTACGTTATTAATAGTAACATAACTGCCTGATGTTGTGAATAATTTATTTTTGTATTTAATGTAATTTTTGTTATAGAAGTAACAGACATGATTATTTAGACTGACAATTTGCTTACATTTGTTTAAAAATTAATAAGTAGGTTTTTGAGGTGTTATTCCACATTAAATATGTTGGTTTATGTGACGACTGTTTGTTGTTAAGACCACTTCATGAAAGTAAGGAGTGACTTGTGTATATCATAAGTAAAATGGTGAAATGTATTTGGCAACTTTTAGCAACTGTGACTCAAATAATAAAAAAGGCACACATTTTCAATAAAAGTTGTCTAGCAGTACGCATATCATTTTTTTTTTTTTTAACTATTTTGTCAGTGTTAATGGAAACGGTAAATTTAACACTAAATACAGAAAAGTTACATTTAGGAATGAAAGGACAAAAATGTCCCACTTAAACCCAATTTAAACAAGGTGCCATTTAAGGAAATAACATCATGCATTCTTTAATCGGCATCCATTCTACTGGCAAAAGTTTTTCTTTTTTTTTTTAATCTGATATCTCTCTCTTTGTGTTTGGTGTGTGTCGTGTGTGTGTGTGTGTGTGCGCACCTGGTATTTATCACGTTATGGGGACCAAGCGTCCCCAGGATGTTAAGTAAATTTTGATCTTGTGTGGGTCCCCCCCTAATAAATCATGCAGATTGAGTTTTTGAGAAAGTAATGTGCAGTCTCCCTGTGAGGGCTAGGTTTAGGTGTAGGGTAGGTGTAGGGTGATAGAAAATACGGTTTGTACAGTATAAAACCATTACGCCTATGGAATGTCCCCATAAAACATGTAAACACACATGTCTGGTTTATTATCCTTGTGGGACTCTCCATAGGTGCAATGGTTTTTATACTCTCCACACTGTATTTTCTATCCCCTTACCCTAACCCTACCCCTAAACCTAACCCTTACAGAAAACTTTCTGCATTTTTACTTTCTCAAAAAAACTCATTCTGTATGATTTATAAGCTTTTGTATCCATGGGGACCTCAAGCCAGTCCCCACAATGTCAAAAATTTCAGGTTTTACTATCCTTGTGGGGACATTTGGTGCGTGTGTGTGTGTGTGTGTCTTTTTTTTTTTCTTCCCTAAATTGTGTGTGCAAAAGGTAGGTTTATTTATTTATTTTATTTTTTTGAGCTGGGCCTCGTTCTTTTGTATATAAAAAATGATTATTAAAATTATAGTTATAGTTGTTGTATGAGCCTTAACTTTTTTTTTATAAACTATCTGAAGCATTAGAAAATAATATCTATGAATAATTACAGAAATGTCCCTTTTTTCCACATATAAATGTCATATCACTTAGTTTGGTTGCGTTTTCTCCTAATTTTGTCTCAGAGACATTTCTTGAAAGGCTCAGCTTTCTGGCTATTGTGGCGCATGTATATGCCTCCATCTAGTGGTGAAAGTGTATAATGTTTTATATCAGCACTTCCTTCATTAATTCAGTCATGAATTCTTACTGATAAAAGATCTCAAACCTGTATGTTGGCACTGTATTAAATCAATAGCTCACCAAAAAAAGAAAAAAAAACCCTGACATACTCGCACGTTGCTGCAGATTATGAAAAGACCATGCATGGCACAATGTCATATATGTCTATTTTTAGAGCACAGAGTAACGTTTGCAATGATATATGTAAGGTTTAACAATCATAAAAGAATAATAAGCTATTAATTGTATAAGGGACGTGAAAATCTCACCTTGGAAAAATAACATTTTCTCAGTATTTTCGGAGTGGAAAGACGCACACATTTTAAATTTCCCACGATTAAAGAGAACACTAATACAAGTGTGGAGCAAAAATCATGGCTCCAGGTTAATGTGTATACAAGTTATTTAAAGAAGAACTCCACTTCCATAACAACAGTTCACAAATAATGTACTCACCCCGTTGTCATCCAAGATGTTCATGTCTTTCTGTTTTTAGTCGTAAAGAAATTGCGTTTTTTGAGGAAAGCATTTCAGGATTTTTCTCCATGTAATGGACTTCATTGGTGCCCCGATTTTGAACTTCTAAAATGTAGTTTAAATGCAGCTTCAAAGGGCTCTAAACAATCCCAGCCAATGAAGAATGGTCTTATCTATCGAAACGATCGTTCTTCGGAAAATAAAAATGTTTATACTTTTTAAGCACAAAAGCTCATGTAGCATAGGCTCCCGGATGGGCGTTCACTACACTACGTACTATTGAATCACGTCGAAAGGTCAGGCGGAATGCAGGCAGAACGCTGTTTACAAACAAAAAGGTACAACGGTGTCCTCCTCTCAAGTTGTAAAAAATAAAATGGAGTTTTTCGCCATACTCCGTACACAGACGATGAACTTACACGTGATTCGTAGTTGTGATGGGAATTTCGGATCACCAGTTTGGACCTTTGAGTCTCGTTCAGCAAAATGAACGAATCTTTTTTCCGAGTCATTTCGTTCATTTTAGCAAAATATAAAATGTTACGTGTTACCTCCCTAACACATCTACTGCTTACAGAAACGTGATCACACTACAAACAAGACGAAACTATAATGCTATAAGAAACAGAAAAGATTAATTAATTGTTTACCTGGGTCTTTAGTCTATGATTAGCTCACCTCACCTCTATTTTATTTTTTTTTTTTAATTCAACAATTTATTCTCTTCCATTTCAGTCGACCTGTGTTCTCAAGAGTTTTTTATTAATGCTTGAACAAACAGTGCAAGAACATAGCCAAGGGATCACATACAAAACTATAAAATAATAACCAGTAATAATAAATTAAACAAACGACAAACGCAAACGCTTACACATTAATAATAAGATAAAACATTGTTACCAAAATAAATACATGAATAAAAATAAGAATAACAAATAAAAACAACACAATGGGAATGACATTACAATAACAATACAAGGATATTCAATTAAGCGCACATAAACCTCACCTCTAATCTGACAAGTTTTCGGGTTCATTCATGACGTGACAGCCCCATAAGATGAACGAACGCCTCGAAAAACCCGAAGAGTCGAAACAGGTGAACTAATTCCAGTACAGAACATAATAGAATGTTGCGCATGTGTGACTGAACGAATCACTCCCCGAGAGGACTCGTTCGTCCCGAGTCACATTAAAGATTTGTTAAAAATGAAAGAATCGTTCAAGAACGACCCATCACTAGTTTGTAGCATCGTGGACGCGCATCCCAGAGCCTGTGCTGCACAAGCTTTTGTGTTTAAAAACAAATTGAAATACAAATTTTTATTTTCTTGCTTTTCTAAGCTTAGGCTGGTTTAAGCTGGAAGTAGTTAGTTTTAGCTGGTCTCCCAGCCTGGCTAGGCTGGTCAGGCTGGTTTTAGCTGGTTGTTCCAGTTGGTCTCCCAGTTTGACCAGCTATAACCTGCCTGGCTAGCCAATTAAGGGGCCAAAACCAGCCTGCTGACCAGCTAAAACCAGCCAATAAGCTTAGGCTAGTTTTATCTGTTTTTTTCTTCAGCATGGTGCCATGCCAAATCACGCATACAGTAAGCTTTATTTTCTGTTCAAATTAACAGTGGTTCGTGACTGCAGATGCTTTACTAATAAATAGGCATAATTTACCCAGAGGCTTTATGCTGAGGCGTGTAGCAGGTGACGTGAAACTATGAATGTGAATTCTAGGGGGCCGTGTTTCCCCTTAATGAAGCACAGTAAGTTTCTGCCATTTGTAGGCACTGAACCAGCGGGTTTAACTTTCTCAAGTTCTTACAGAGAAGCGACACCATTTTACATCCCTGTCTGTCGCTCCAGGGACTCAAATCTCTGCATATGGATTTCTTTATCCTGCCTTTGCTCATTTTGGCTGCTCTTGGTGAGTAAAAAGAAAAAAATTAAGTAAGCTATATTATTTCTAATACTAAAAATCTTTTAAACAGCCTACACCATAGTGTCTAATGCATGATTTATGTTTATCCTGGCTTAAGTTCTGACTAAAAATCAATCCTCCTATAGGATGCTATTCAGAGGGCAGTCCGCTTCTCAACGACAAAGCGTGCGACGTTATAGGTGAGTCAATATGGTTTATCCGCCGCATTTTCTTTTTCGAATTAAAAAATCATTTTGATTATTTATAACTATAATTTTTTTAAGTTCTGTAACTCTCTAGAGATATTGAAAAAAAGAATTTGATAGTTTAGAAGTTTGGCACCATTGTATTATTTCTTTAAAAATACTATTTGAAATGAGTTATTATTTAATAATAATTATTATTATTTACTAAATTATTAATTTATTAATTATTATTTGTAAAATATCAGCCAAATCAAAGTCAGTGTGGCATAACAAAGCCATTTTGTTGTCATGTGAAAATAAAACCTCTTGTGTACTCATATGCATTCAAGGTGCAAGACTATTTGTGTATTTTCAATAGATGGTTGCTCCAAAATCTGTTTATTATTAAAGTCATTAAATCTAAATATTTGTGAAAAATTAAACCATGAATGAAATGCTTAGGTAAATTTCTAAGAACGTAGATCAGGTGTTTTTATCTTTCTCCTTACCTTATTGAACCAGGTAAAAATGTGACCTTCAAGACAACAATCACCTCAACACAGGATTTTCTAACCATAACATGGAATTTCAACAAAGGTGAAGTAATTGCACCGATAATCACAAGCATTCCATCAACAAACGGCGACAACACTGATGAAAAATACACCAGCAGAATCAGCTACAATAAGACGACGTGCGAACTTCAGCTCAGGCCACTGGTGAAAGAGGATGGAGGGGAATATACTCTCACTATAGTCACTAACAAAGGACAGCAACTGTCCGGACAGGTTGATCTTGAGGTTTATTGACTATGCAGTGCATAATATGTGATTTGTATTTGGTTTTAGAAAACAATGAATGATATTTTTGAATCAGCCCTAGTGGATAGTAGTGGTGACTCGTTTTATGACTTTCATGGTTTTCTTCTCTTTTCTCCAGAGCCCATAAATGACAACAAGATTTCGTCCAATCTACCTGAAGCTGTAGAGTTCAATGACACCGTGGTTCTTGCTCTGCCAAAGGCTCTTTTATGTATAAGTGGATGAATGGTTCAGTCCCTTTGGTTGTGGATGGCACATGGCTGAACACTGCTGGTAATGTGTTAACTATTGCAGAAGTTCGGCGTACAGTTCTGTGAGGACACATCTTCTACATTGCAGAGAACACAATGGAGTTAGGAAGGAGCGGTCCTTTCAGTCTCACTGTGATCTGTACGTACCTGTTCACACCCACACATGCTTAGTCTGAGACATAAATGTGACTCTGGACCACAAAACCAGTCATAAGTAACAATAGCCAACAATACATTGTATGGGTCAAAATTGTAGATTTTTCTTTTATGCCAAAAATCATTAGGATATTAAGTAAAGATCATGCTCAATGAAGATATTTTGTAAATTTCATATCATACATATATCTAAATGTAATTTTTGGTAAGTAATATGCATTGCTTTATTTGAACATCTTTAAAGGCAACTTTCTCAATATTTAGATTTTTTTGTACCCTCAGATTCCAAATTTTCAAATAGTTGTATCTCATGCCAAATGTTGTCAAATAAATATTGCCATACATCAGTGGAAACCTTATTTATAAATCTCAATTTCAAAAAATGTACCCTTATGGCTGGTTTTGTTGTCCATGGTCACAAATACACAAACACTGTTGACCTTCAGAAATAATCTTTACTCACTCAGCATATTGTTTCAAATCCACGTGATGAAATGTCTTTTGTTTACGCAGTACTTTGGATGCAGCGATAGTTATTGGTGACTTTCAAGCTACATAAAAGTCTATAGAAAGCATGAATATGGCATAGGAAATAATTTTTATTGTATGAATTCATAAATGTATTGGTGTTTTTTTTTTTAATGTTGCTGTATATGAAATAACGAAAGTAATGTTAATAACTATAACACACAGGCAGACAGGAAAGCATGAGGATAGTGGCTCAGTAATGTAAAGTTTTATTAAGTGAAACGAAGCAAAACAAAAGGGCAGGCAACAGGAATTCAGAAAAGTACAAGAAACACAAAGTAAAAACACGCCAAAACCAGGAGCACAGGCAGGAACAGGAACACGGAACAGAACTGAAACCAAAGTTACAAACAACAGACCAAGTACAAGAGAAAACACAGGGGTATAAATACAAAAGTCTAATATGGAAACAAGAAACGCTTGGGGACAATGATGGGCTAATTAAAACAAAAATTGTTAACAAGAACACACCAGACAAGAAGGAACTTAAAACAAAAACACAAGGTACACAAAACAAGAGGTATGCCCCGATTGATTCAGACTTGTGACTTCAATCATTAATTTCAAGCAATTCACTAGCAAGAAAAAAAAAAAAAACACGTATGATGCAAAATCAAATCCACATCAGATGGGTGGGTTGGAGAAGTTACAAATTTATTCAAAAGGTTTCAGAAATGCAAATGAGTCAGAATTATTAATAACTTAAAAATGAGAAAGTAAAATTAAGTTTCAATAAGAATGTTCAATCCAGTCATTTCACAAATAAATTGCATAACGCAAACTCAATAAAAGTTACAATTTATACTCCGTATTCTCGAGGGGGTTTAGAAGCAGTCTTCCTGCTACGTGACAAACTGTGATATATTAAAAGGTCAGTGATGACTATATGATCTCGTAATGTCTGAAAAGAATAATTATACTCTGTGGTTTTTACACTCCCCAGAAGTGCAGAATGGACATTTGGTTCATATCTCTAAAAACTGGTGAAACTCAGACATGTGCAGTTTCTTAATATTAAAAATACACTTTACAGTAAGGTTCATTAGTTAACATTAGTTAACTACATTAGTTAACATGAACTAAGAATGAACAATACTTCTACACCATTTACTAATCTTAGTTAATGTGAATTTCAGCATTTACTAATGCATTATTAAAATCACAAGTTGTTTGTTAACGTTAGTTAATGCACTGTGAACTAACATTAATTAACAATGTACAACTGTATTTTTATTAACTAACATTAACAACTATTAATAAATAGTGTAATAAATGTTTTGTTCATAGTTTGTTCAAGTTAGTTAATGCGTTAACTAATGTTAACAAATGACACCTTATTGTAAAGTGTTACCAAAATAACAGCTATGCCCAGGACGTATGTTAGGCCGGAATTCAAACTAGACATAGCTAACCACAAAGACATAGGCCAAGTACAGACTGTGCGGGTCTATTATATAACATGCCAAAACTAGTCACACAAAGAGCTCATTATGTTCAGTAAATCTAGTATATGATTCTTATGAGTTGTTAATACAGAATTATAAGAATTATGAGTTGTTAATAATAATAATTAATAAACATTTGCATAATTAGTTCATAATACTTCTTGTATGAGTATGCAAATTTTAAAAATCCCAACACATCAATGTAGAAATGAGTGATGAGTGAAACTCTAAATCAGTTCAACCATTGTGTCACAAATTATTTACTGTTTCCAAGTGCTCCAATTGGATCGTGTATCGCAAATCGTTTGATTTAGATCGGGACTTCAGATCGCGTATTGCAAATCGTTTGATTTTTAGATCAGGACTTCGGAGCAGGTTCGCAAGTCATTTGATTTAGATTAAAACAGTATTTTATTTTCCTGAGCTGTGTTGTGGTAAAAATAGCAACAGTAACTCGCCGAATGCAACCATTTGATGTTATTGAAATAATGGCACCCCCCATAGTCCAAAATGTGTATAAAACGATGTAGATTTTTTAAAATAACATAAATCTTTTATAGGTTTTCTACTGCATATGTCAGTAAGAGACATAATTACGCTATATTAATCCATACAAGTCTTAATACCTGGGGTTCCCTTTAAGCCACATTTATGTTTAGATTGAATACTTTGGTCATGAAGAAAATGCATTGCAGAAGAATCTCTTGAGTCTTAGACTATCATTGTTTTCTAAAAACATAGCTGAAATAAGATTAATTTGCCTAAATTGAAACTATAACCACATCATTATACTCAAAATCCTGTACATCCTCCTCATTTAAAGATAACATTTGCGAAATAATAATTTTGAATGGTAATTGTCAATGTAAAATGTTTTAATGTGACACAACATTTGATGATGTTCTTCTAGTGAAAACTTTATTTCTTGTTAAACCTTTAAAAACTAGAATTGAATTTCCTAAAAATGGATTGGGAGGTTTTAAGATCTTATTCTTAAATTGATCAAAAAATCATTTAATGTACTTTAATAAACCTTTGCTTATGCCTCTTTTTCATCATCTCTTTTTTCTACATCTGTCTAGATGGCCCAGAGTAAGTCGTCATGACACAGACTCCAAAATATTCATTCCTTACGGAAGGCTCTAACTTACCACTCTCATGCTCAGCCCAGTCTGACCCTCCCGCTCAGCTCCAGTGGATGTTTAATGGGACAAAGATGCCTCAGAGGGCCACACAGTCCCCAGCCAACATTACCATCGCCAATATAGAGGAAAAAAACAGTGGAAACTATAGCTGTGTGGCCTACAATGTGAAGACCAACCGTTACGTTTCCCCGGGTCGCTGTGGTGTCTGTTCTGGGTAAGTCAGAAGCCTAAAGTCATGTGCAGATGCTTTGAATACAAACAGAAGTTGTGTTGTACATTGTTTCTTTAGTACTACTATTACAGCAGTCTAAGTAAATGCAAATACATGCAGTCCATATTAAAAGTAGGTTCCAAAAAGAACCCATAATGTGTGATTTTTAATTCTCAAATTAAATTGGTAATGATAAATTGATAATGACAAACCGTTTTTTAGAAAATCACTGATCATGCAAACTATGATGTTCATGCGTATTTTGTATATGAGTGAATGTTGCAAAATACCAAGCTAGAATTTGAGGAGTGCTGGGTATAACTCTGTACATGTGATCTGCATTATGTAATCAGATTCCAAAAATTAAGCACTTGTAATTATTAATTATTATTAATTACAACATTACACTTTAAAATACTTATAATTAGACTGCAGTTATTTTCTATTCATTACACATTTACATATTATTCACACAAAAACAATAATTTATTCATAATTTATTGAATCTGCCTAATTATTCTTTTTCGTCTTTTACATTTTTGTGTTTTTGTCTTTCAAAAAACACATTAAAATGAGCAATATTAAGAAACTTCTTATATGTAATCCAAGCATTTTTTTTTGTCACCCAAACTGCTTTTTACCAAATACATTTACTCTAAATATTTTAAAGGGGTCATCGGATGCTAAGTTCACTTTTACATGTTGTTTGAACATTAATGTGTGTTGGCAGTGTATGTACAAATCTACCCTATAATGATAAAAATCCATGCAGTGGTTTTTAATTAATCTGTAAAAATACAGGGTTTCCGCGGGTCTTAAAAAAGTCTTAAAAAGTCTTAAATCGCTTTTCCGTGAATTAAGGCCTTGAAAAGGTCTTAAATCAGAGCAGCAAGTCTTAAATTCATATGATCATGGCATTAATTTTCGTGAGGGATTGTTTCCTGATGTATTTCATTTTAAAGTGAAGCAAAAGCGTAATTTCTGTGCTACATGGCTTAGGTCGCTCTAAATTAATGAAGCAATATGCAGTAGATGGCGGTATGTGCTGCTTCGTCTGTCAGTCGCCCGAAGAAAAACTTGTCGTTTTGATTTTTTTTTATTGTAATAAAAATCATTTAGTTAAGTTAGAGAACAGACAATACGATTAAAACTGAACGCTGCTTCTCCATGCAGCGTGCCGAAGGACAGTCACATCACAGATCAGATTTCATTTATCACGTGAAGAGTTTGTCGAGCTGACTGACAAGACGAAAGAGGTGAGAAAGACAAAATCATGGCGGAACAGTTTCAAAACGAAATGTTTTAAAAAATATTTTCGATTTTGAAAAGCCTGTTGACTTATTCCATTCGTTGTTTTTTTTTTTTTTGTTTGTTTTGTTTTTTTAAACTATATATTACATTAAGTAATATATGCCGTGCGTCTAAGCTTTCTCATTCGTATTGCTAATAACCGTTCTTATTTATTTGGTTACAGTGTTTACTGATTTTCAGTTTTGTACCTATTTAAACTGTGTGTAAATTATTATTTTATATTAGGCATATAACATGGTGTATTTTTGTTTTGTTAATAAAAGTTTGTTACGTTACGTTAATGCCGCTAATTTAAAAGTGAAGGTCAAATGTGTAGAGCCCTGTACGGGCCTCAAATGTAGGCCCTAGCCCGGTCCTTGTCCAATAGCTTATCAGAATTCTCGGCCCGAGTCCGTCCCGAGCCCGTCTTTTTTTCCCCCTTCTCCCAAAACAGCTTATACTACTGTTTCAGGTATTAAAAGAGTTCGGTTTTGTATGTAATGACAAAGTGATTATATTTCGTTTCGTTTTTTTATTAGGTTAATTTAGAAAAACGTTTGAAGTTTTTTTTTTTTTGTTCGTTAAATATAAGCTTTTGTTTTTAAAGTAGCCTAAAGACCAATAAGCGGCCAGCGGAAGACTGATAGTCTGTTTGATCAATTTTGCCTTCTCAAATCATCACGACTTGCCTAAAATAAAATATATAGATGTAAAACAGTTAAAGTATAAAACAATGTTAGTTTAAATGTTAAACCTAGATAAATGTGTGCTATTACTCGCATATCCAATCGTTTGTGCGGAGGAAGCTGAAGCGCGCTTTGCTGGACGTGCGGCGCCAGTGCGATCACTTGCATTTTTTTCAGTAATTTTTGCTTATAAATGTAAGAGTAATACATCATTCGGAACTGTAAATAATACTTTTATTTGTGCGCACTCACTATATCACCAAAACGTTGCAAACGGTGCTTTTATATATAAAAAAAAAAACGTGATGCGCTTTCTGTCGACTCAACAGGAGCGCTTCACAAAAATGAACCGAAACTCAGCGAATACATACCTCACAGACAGGATAAATATATCTGTTGAAAGCTTTAAATTATTACTTTAACGAAATAACACACATCGCAAACAAAAACTCTTTTACTATGTAATCTGTAAAGATGCATTTCTCTCAAAAGGCGCGTCTAAAGAGGAGATGGCGAGTCAGGATCGGCAACTGCAACACTGACTCAGAAAATACTAGTTTATTAATAAATAGTTTAAAAAGTCTCCTTACTATTTACCCCCGACACATTGGTGGTAATAACTTTTGCCGGTGCTTTGCTGCAAGGTTCAGCCTATTGCGTGCGCTTGAACGCAGAACGCAGAACTGGTCCAGCTGCGCTAAAGGCGCGGCTGCTGCTGCTGCTGCTGCTGCTGACAGAGACACTAAACGCCTTCCGAGCCGGTCTCGAAAGTGAAAGCGAAAGTGAAGTCTCGTGTTGTTTCCACCAGCGCTATATCATCACTATAATTGGTGGATGTATAAAATATAAAAATAAGGAGAAGCCTAAAACAGACCTGGCCCTAGGCGCATAAAAAAGTCAGGGCAGTCTAAAAATGTGCACGACGCTTTTACAAGCTACTTAAAACTGAAGGAAAGTGAAGAAAAGAGGGAAAACTTAAAATAAACAACTGCTTGAGGTGGAAATGCTGCTAATTTGAAAGTAAAACTCAAATTATACTTGGAGAACATATTGCTGTATTGTTTGTTCTTCGATTTTTTTTTTCCTTAAATTTTCTTTAATTGGTCTTAAAAAGGTCTTAAAAAAGTCTTAAATTTACTCTCATAAAACCTGCAGAAACCCTGAAATAATAATCCCTTTTTCAAATCGAGCCATTCTCTGATGCCTGTCGTTGTGGCATCAAACTGACAGAGGCCGCTCCCACGATAGTTGATTGACAGGAGCGTCTTACCTCAGATCAGCTGTAACAGTCCAACCTCCATGTTTTGATGCCAGATCAGGGATGTAAGTTAGACAAGAATTGAGCGATTGAGGTGTTGTGTTGCTGGATGTAATAATGTACATAGTGGTCTTCATTTACTCCCGACATCAGGCGCTGAAGATGCAGTTCTATGTTCACGCAAATCATTCGTGATCCAGCTTCACTTACAGCAGAAGTGAGTATAAGGCTTTTTTTTTTTATGAATCTTTGCAATCACCTTTCCTAATAACATGCTAGTTAGCTAGTTTCGCCGCTAAAGTAAACAATCTCTCCAAGCAGCTCTTCACTCCACAGAGAGAAGAGAGGGGCAGGGCGAGCAGAGCTCATTTGCATTTAAAGGGAACAATCCCTCAGAATGGGATGATCTTTGCAGAGCTCATTTTGACAAGGTAAAAAGGGTGTTATTTTACACAACCATTGACAATTTTTAACCAAAGTGTATTATAGACTTTTCATTAATACCCTAAAGCAGGGGTGCCCAACACTGTTCCTGGAGATCTACCTTCATGCAGAGTTTAGTTCCAACTCTGATCAAACACACCTGTCTGTAATTATTAAGTGCTCCTTCAGATCCTAAATAGTAGGTTCAGGTGTGTTTGATCAGGGTTCGAGCTGAACTCTGCAGGAAGGTATTTCTCCAGGAACAGGGTTGAGCACCCCTGCCCTAGAGAATCATATCAACTTGTGGAAAATGGGCATCCAATGACCCCTTTAAGATGGTAATTTAATAAACACATTTTTATTTCTGACATTATTATGGTTAATGGTTTAAAATATTTTTTATAAAATGTTTTATTTTGATTTTTATATTTTTGTTGTTATTTTAAAATGGTGTTATTTTAAATGTAAGTCATCTACCCAGCACTGATTGAGAGGTGCTTTTGGGGGTCTCTAAATATGATGAGAGAGATAGATAGATAGATAGATAGATAGATAGATAGAAAGAAAAAAATAGTATGTGAAACCAGCACACTACAGAAAACAGAATATAAACTGTCTGATATCACATGTGTTTTGGGCAGGTACCGCTTGGCTAAACTTCTGTTTGGAGTGATCTGTTAGTGTGAAGCAGACATGTTAACAAGTGTCTGAAATTCAAAACCAAGTCAAGTCTCAAGTCTTTGTTCTATTTTTTGCAATACATCTACAGTGGGTATGGAAAGTATTCAGACCCCCTTAAATTTTTCACTCTTTGTTATATTGCAGCCATTTGTTAAAATCATTTAAGCTCATTTTTTTTTCCTCATTAATGTACACACAGCACCCCATATTGACAGAAAAACACAGAATTGTTGACATTTTTGCAGATTTATTAAAAAAGAAAAACTGAAATATCACATGGTCCTAAGTATTCAGACCCTCTGTACAGTGCAATCAAAGTTATATAGCGAGACAGTGGGTTGGTGAAGCCTAGTGGTTGAATGTCAGAGCAGATGAAGAAAGGGTTGAAGGTTCAAGTCCTGCACAAATTTGGTAAAAGCATTATGAAGTAAACTTTCTAGCAGTTCTTTAAGACAGAGTTGCACTGAATAACAAAAGAAACAGTTAATCTCACAGCTAAACAGATAATATGCTATTTGCATGTTATTTTAGAGAAGAGTGAATGATATGATTGAATCAACCCAAGTATTGACAACTCATTTAAAACTATCTTGCTTTTAAACTTATGATTGCAACATTAAGTTGGCTTGAGAAAGCCAACTTACTGAAATGCTATTTAAACTTAGTTATTATCTATCTATCTATCAATTGAATTTAATTAAATTCAATTCAAAATTGCTGTAAAAATACAATATTGCCAAAGCTTTGAATATATGAGGAGGAACATAATAATAACAATGATAACAATGAGAAGATGTAAATAATAGGAGAAAGAGGGAAAAAAAATAAAATAAATAAAAATAAAAAAATAAAAATTCATTATAACAATTTAAACTTGAACAGTGTAACAAAATAGAACATGTGAACATTTCATACCACAGTATTTAACATGTAAACACACACATACTGAGGATCACTGTGGTAGACAGTAGGGCAAAAAGACATAATACACACATTACAAACATTATACACATTCACCTGCTGTCTCACAGGCTGTGGCACATCCACACATATCTTGCAGCTAGTGCTGCTGTCTGTCCCTCTCCTAAAATTATCTTTATTTGTTCTTCTTCAGTCATGCCTCTAAAGTTCTTTATGATGTTTGTAAATTTATTTACATATAGGTCTCTTATGGATTTGAATTTGTGGCAGAGAAGCAGGACCTCTGTCTCAGTCTCTCCTGTCTTGCAGTGAGCACACACTCTTTCCTCTCTGGGTAACCAGCTCTTTTTGTGTCTGCCGGTTTCAATGGCTAGACTGTGCTCACTGAGCCTGTATTTGGT
Organism: Labeo catla; assembly: GCA_012976165.1. Taxonomy (NCBI): domain Eukaryota; kingdom Metazoa; phylum Chordata; class Actinopteri; order Cypriniformes; family Cyprinidae; genus Labeo; species Labeo catla. The sequence goes on along the minus strand of VONZ01000652.1, from coordinate 183,519 downwards.
CAAGATTAGTCTCTGCTTAGTGTCTCTGATACTTTGGAGGTATTCCAGTTCATAATTTGATTTTATAGTTCGATATAATTGAAATTCACTTTGTGTTTTAGTTTCTTGATCCCATTGTTCCGGATATATATTTTTAGATTGTTTGATAATTTGATTTATTTTGATGTTTGAGTGAGAAGCAGTGCTGGTCTGAGACTGGTTAAAGTTAGTAGAGTTAGTCAGGTTAGTAAGTCGCAGAACCAGCTGACTTAGGGGACTTTTTTTGGGGTTCAGTTCTTCGGCTTGTAGCGCTTTAAAATGTAGCGATTCTGTGGGACTCGATTTTAGATGCATCCAGAATTTGAGGGATCTTTTTTGTATATTAATATTAATATTAATTTCTATCTATCTATCTATCTATCTATCTATCTATCTATCTATCTATCTATCTATCTATCACTAGGCAAGCCTAACAACTAGAGTCATGCTAGTAGCTTGCTAATCATGGTAGTAACATGCTAGTAACTTGCTAATCATGCTAACAACATGTTAATTATGCTAATCATGCTAGAAACATACTGGCAACATGCAAATCATGTTAGAAACATGCTAGCAACATGCTAACAACTTGATAATCATGTTAGAAACAGACTAGCAACATCCTAGTAACTTGCTAATCATGCTAGTAACATATTAACTTGCTAATCATGATAATATCATGTTAACAACATGCTAATTATGCTAAAACATGCCAGCAATTTACTAATAATGTTAGAATCATGCTAGAAACATGTTAACTTGTTAATCATGTTAAAACATGCTAGCAACATGCTAACAATTTGTTAATCATGCTAGCTACATGTTAGCAACTTGCTAATCATGTTAGAAACATACTAGCAACAGGTTAATTATGTTAGAAACATGTTAGCAACATGCTAATTATGTTAAAACACGTTAGCAAATTGACAACTATGTTAGAGTCATGTTAGAAACATACTAGCAACATGCTAATCATGTTAAAAACAGACTAGCAACATGCTAGTAACTTGCTAATCATGCTAGTAACATGCTAATAACTGGTTAATCATTCTAATATCATGCTAACAACATGCTAATTATGCTAAAAACATGCTAGCAACTCATTAATTGTGCTAGAAATATAATAGCAACATGCAAACAACTTACTAATGTTAGAAACATGGTAACAACTTGCTAATAAGACTAGAAACACGCCAGCAATTTACTATGTTAGAATCATGCTAGAAACATGTTAACTTGTTAATCATGTTAAAAAACATGCTAGCAACATGCTAACAACTTGCTAATCATGTTAGAAACATGCTAGCAACATGCTAGCAACTTGTTAATCTTGTTAGAAAAATGCTAGCAACTTTGCTAATTGTTAAAAACATGCTAGTAACTTGCTTATTATTATCTATCTGTCTGAGACTGTATTACCTTCAAAACATTTAAATTTTAACCTTTTAAAATTACTTTTATCTTCAAACTATTTCAGACTGAAAACCATCAAACTTAAAACTTTTTAAAACTTCTTAACCTCTTTAAACTTTTTAAACCTTTTAAACTTTTTAAACTTTCTGCTCCGGCTTCCTCAAGCTAACTTAAAGTTTGTCTTGACAACCTTTTTAATCTAGTTCATTTTAAAGGCATTCATTAATTGACAGGAAAACAAGCGTTAACAGATTTTAGTTCTGAATAGGAGACTTTCTTGATGTATGTATGTTGTTAAATCTTAGGTTTGGTTATTCAGAGATTGTTTGATGGAGGTAAGATGTTTCTTTTTTTTCTCTTTTCTCCAGAACCCGTAACTGACGTCAGGATTTCATTTAATCTATATGAAGCTGTTGAGTTCAACAGCACTGTGCTTCTTACCTGCTCTGCCAAAGGCTCCTTTACCTACAAGTGGATGAACGGTTCAGTTCCTTTGGTGGTGGATGGCATACGCATGAAGCTAAACCAAGTCGGCAATGTGCTAACTATTGCAGAAGTTCGCCGAACAGATCTGCAAGGACCTATCTACTGCATTGTAGAATTGAAATCAGGGAGGAGTGCTGTCTTTAATCTCACAGTGAGCTGTATGTATCTGATCACACCCACACATACATAGTCCGAGACCTGTGCATCTAAAAATTGTCTTTATTTACTCATTATCATGTTGCTCCAAACCCACGTAATGTAATGTTTTACGTTAACATAGTACTTTTACATGTAGTGGCAATTCATAGTTATCATGTCTTTCAAGCTATACAAAGATCTAAAGAAGATGTAAATAAGGATACATGTAAGCTTTACCAGAGTGGAAATTATAATAATATTAAAGGGGTCTATGCTCTTTTACAAAGTCTTGGTTTTGTTTTGGGGTGTACTAGAACATGCTTTCATGCTTGGTGGTTCGAAAAACGCATTATTTTTAACACAATTTACATTATTACAATACATTTCTCCCAGCCTGGCACAAAAAGCTTGATTAGTTCTGGGTTTAATGAAGGCCCATCTTCCAAAAAACAAAATGTGTTGTGATTGGTTAGCTGTCCCACTGCGTTGCGATTGGCAAACAGCTTAGACGGTATTTCGGTACTGCCACGCCCCTTGTCCAAAAGTAAGTTCCGTGCACAACTGTTAGCGCAAGCTAGGTTAAAGTGATTCTTGTGTTTTAAATATGGATGTTTTTCTTACAAAAACACATCGATTCGCTACAGGAGGCCTTTATTAAAACTATTTGAAAATCTGGAATCTGAGGGTGCAAAAAAATCAAAATGATGAGAAAATCTCCTTTAAAGTTGTCCAAATGAAGTTTTAGCAATGCATATTGCTAATCAGAAATTAAGTTTTTATATATTTGTAATAGGAAGTGTAAAAAATATCTTCATGGAACATGATCTTTACTTAAAGTGCTCCTATTATGCCATTTAAAAGGTTGCTAATATTGTTTTATGCATCTCCTAAAACAGGTTTACATGTATCCAAGGTCAAAAAAAAAACACTTTGGTTTTCTCCAAAAATAGATTTAATTTTACCTATTTTCTAAATTCAAAAACCTCTAAATTCACTCCCCTCCCTCCAAACACAGCTCTCATAGAACACGAGACACATAAACGAGCCAAAATGCTTTACATTTCTTGAAATATTAATTTCTCAACATTAAACATCAATTGTGAGTCTTTATTTACCTGTTTCTTGTGGTTTCTTTTTAAAATCCATAAAAGTAAATAGTGAAAATTATATGGCTAATGTCATAGAATAGCATAGTTTAATAATAGCGGGGCAGATTGTAACACAGTGTTACAACTTTCCCCATCAGCGTGACTGGAATATAAAAGTGGTTTGTGTCTTCTGCTGACTTGGCAAGCATTAATAAACTAATCTAAACTGATAACAGATTGGCGATTAAAATAATAGCAGATTTGTCTCATTTTAAATGAATACTAAAAACTGAGTAGAAGAATTTACTTCAGCCAGAAATTTACTTTCACTGTGGTAAAATGAACATTCAGCGACATCATCAAAAAGCTTTTAAATTTTGGCGCACTTTTTCCTCTGTTGCCATGGCAACAAGTAAATACTGGCTGTGTCCGCAAGCCTAGTCAGCTGCCTTGCTGCCTCGCTGCCTTATCAGTCACTGACTTCGAAGGCTGCAAAAGAAACTCTAGAAACAGTTTCGGACAGACTTCAGAGGCAGCAGAACGTGACGCCGTTGCTAGGTTACCTAATGGTTAAGTTATAGATTTTGCAGAGAAACGGTCTTATACAGTTAAATATAAATGCTTTAATAATACATAAAGACCTCAATGTCATTACCCACCAAAGGTCTGTGCATCGGAGAAGACGACTGGCAGTTACTTTTTGCTTAAAAAAAAAGTAAAAGCACTGATGCAAGTAATATTGCAGAACAGGTAATTGTTATTAGTGGCTGTTTCGTTATTATTGGTAGTATATTGTAAATATTATTCTTATTCACTACTCATTTGAACCCTTTTAACATTTTATTAAATACTATTATTACAAACAATATAAATTATTATGCTTTTTACACTATTACGATTCATAAAGTATATCATGGCCAAGATGTCATCTTTTATATAAAGTAACAAGTCTAATTTCACCAGAATATCTTTATTTAGATAGCCTATATGACGCACACACACAGGATTGTGGGAAATCGAAGGCAGCGAAGGATACATCTATGCTGCCTTCAAAATTCCATCAGAAGAGGTACCTCCGGAGACAGGAAGTGAAGCAGAATTAGAATTCGGACGTGCCTTCATGCCTTCCTGCCTTGGAATGCTGCCTCCGAAGGCAGCATTTTAGAGCTTTCGGACGCAGCCATCGTTAATGTGGTTATGCTAGCGTGTGTGGAAATATTTAAACCACGTGCGTTACAATTAACCTCGCGTTAGTTTGTGCCCCGCGCATCCTATTATAAATGCTGGATTTCTATTAATGGTGGAATTATGTTCCATAACCCTGATTTTACAACAAAGCTGAATATGTGTTTTCACATAAATTCACACCTTTCTGTGCATAAAAGTACTTGCAATAGAGTGAATGTATCAATACTAGATGTTTTGAGTAGTACTACTGCAGTGCTTTCATTGTTTACTTAAAAAAAAAAAATGGTGTAACATGGCAATGTTTCATGATGTTCTTCTGGTGAAAACTTTATTCTTTGTTATTTCTTGTTAAGCCTTTAAAAAATGGATTGGGAGGTTTCAAGACATCAATCTTATTATTTTTTTTTTTAAATGTCAATAAAACATAGCTTCATTGCAAGCACTTTAATAAACCTCTGCGTGTGCCTCCTTTTCATCATCTGTTTTTTTTTTTTCTTTGTCTGTCTAGATGGCCCAGAGAAAGTCAGCATAACACAGAATACAACAGATTCGTTCATTAAGAAAGGCTCTTACTTAACCCTTGCATGCTCAGCCCAGTCTGACCCTCCCGCTCAGTTCCAGTGGATGTTTAATGGGCAGGAGATGCCTCAGAAGACCACTGTCAACATTACCCTCACCAATGTACAGGAAATAAACAGTGGAAACTACAGCTGTGTGGCCTACAACGCAAAGACCAAGTGCTACGTTACCTCACCGGTTGCTGTGGTGTCTGTTCTAGGTAAGTCTAAAGTCATGTACAGATGCTTGGAATGCAAAATGAAGTTCCATCAGTTGTGCATTGTGCAAAACAGTTTTTAGGAAATCACTGGTCATGCAAACTATGATGTTCATGCATTTTGGATATGAGTGAATGTTGTGAAATAGCAAGCTAGACTTTGGACAAGCTTGACTACTTGACTTACCCACTGAGATTTTATGGTAATAAGTTAATAATTAGGTAAAACATTTACATGTTTACAGTTTTTTTTTTGTTTTGTTTTGTTTTGTTTTTGTTTTTGTTTTTTTTACATTTTTATGATTTAATTAATTATTAGCTCTCAAGCCCCATGCAGTTCCTTCACGAAAAAGCAGACGTAATGTTTAATCATGCTGTTAATAACAATGAATATAATATATTGTCTTTCTCTTTGTAGTTAATATAGTGCATCAAAAAGTAGTTGGCAAATCCAACAAATGTTTTCATATTGCATGTCTGAATACTTTCCAGACAGCTCTAGACGTCCAAATGACGGACAGGGTCGTAAAAATTCTGTCATAATCTATTATTACCCGTCATTTTAATTTTCATATTATTAATTAGAATAACACATTAAATTGCTTTTATTTTTGTTCACATTTTCATTTTTTAATCATGAATGACAGCACTAGGGCTGGGTAAAACAAAACAAAACAAAACAAAACAAAACAATTCGATTTTTAATAGATTCTCATTTTAATGAATCACTTCTTAAATCACAGTCGATCTCTTGGTCTGTGCTGTTTTCAGTGGATGAATGGACAGTACATAGTCCGTCTTCCTTCCAATAAATAGAAATAGACTAGGCTTTGTGTTACTTTTGATATGAAACAAAGTTTCATATCAAATTTTTCAAATTCTGTCAATTTCCTTAGGAAATTCAAGCAATAAATACTGTTTTGGCGCTCCTTAATGTGGCATGATAGATTTGATTAGTAATCAAATGCAAAGGAAAACATTCCTGATAGTTTTGTTTTTGTTTTGTTTCCCGTGCTCTGCCACCAACTGGACAGGGGTGGGAATTACAGCTACAATTTACAGTAGATCACCCTCAGTGTAATCTGTCAAAATGACAGACGACCTTCACATTTTTCCGTCAAAAAAAAAGTTTACCAATGACTAATTTTCGGTTAACGCGACCTCTGATATATATTATATTATATTATATATTATATTATATTATATTATAATGTCGCCATAGCATGTTCAGTATACTTTTTCAATAAATCAGTTGAGCTGGTTTCACAAGACCAATTTGAATGTTTTATTTACAAAATGTGAAAGATTTAAATTTTCTGACAAAGAAATTGTTTGGATTCAGAAGACTGAGAATATAGTGCATAAGTCTTGTGAAGTTTATTATAGTTTGAAGATGCATTTTTATCATTTATAAAACTTGAAAGCTTCCGCATTAGTTGCATGTTACAAAAACAACAACAACAACAAAAAAGCAGTCATATATGGTTGGAACATTATCACCTAATTTTCATGTATGGGTGAGCTACCATTAATATCACAGAGCAATTGCTGTTTGTCTGTCTGTTTGTCTATTTATCATTATTCTAAATGACACACAAGTTACACACAGGCTCACGCTAGCAGAGGTTTCAAGCATGTTCTGCTTTCTTTGAGGGCAGATTGGCCAAGGTTTCAGACGCAGAATTTTACCAACTTCTGCTTGGAATGATCTATCAGTATGAAGCAGACATGTTCCTGACAGGTCCCTGAGATCCAAATCCAAGTCAAGTCTTAAGTTTTTGTTCTATTTTTTAGCAATAGTTTTTTGTAGATATTATTGTAATTAACACTGTAAGAGGCTAAATCAATTTTGAAACCTTAAAACTAATTACTTCTACAGAATGTCTTTTGTTTATTCCTGATAGACTAATATGCACAATCAAAAACTGTTAGATTAAAACTATTGCATTTGATCCATGTAATTACAGAAAACAAAACAAAACAAAACAAAACAAAAACAGGACATACATTTTTTGTATTTAGTTGTAAGTACATAAACCCAAGTATTAAATTAATCAATTTGAACTAAAATTCCAAAATCTTTGCACGTCTTACTTTGAGTGCCTAATTTGTGTGCTTGTAATTTGTGCAGATAATCAGTACGCAAATGATGAATGAATATGTTTACTGAAAGGTAATAAATGGAAATAGTTAACATTCATGAAACTGTTGGCATTCTTTATTTTAAATATGGTGTAAAATGGTAAAGTAAGAATTAAAGTAAAGGGAGGGGTAGGTGGGTTTGTACTATTTCTGTAATTTCTACAGTTATTAACTGTATATCACCCAGTATAATACTGCAAATTCCCTTTGCAGTAAATAACTGTAATAACCATTGCATTATGGGAATTTTCTGTGATGTCAGATCCCAAATACAGAGACTTACTGTAACGGCCTCATTAGCGGCGTTCTATTGAGGTCGTTTTATTTTCCTCATTTATCATATTTGGATGGACATGATTTGCCCTACACCGTGTCTACAACGCCGCAACAGCTTGGGACAGACTACACTGGATGTGTTGCATCGCTTGTAATGACTGGAAAATCCGTTTGTCCTTCATGTCAGACACAGCGCGAGCGCTTGAAGTACATCTGTAAGTCAGAAATATACCGGGGCATCACTTTACTGTAAGCATACACTGTGGATTGTATATTTAATGGGTTCTATATTGTTGTTCTTTTGTCGAGTCGCGCTGCGCCGCGCCACTCGTGTCCGAGGAAGACGCTGAATCAGCGGGCAGCGTCGCGGCGTTTGCCCGGGGATGAACCCGCGAGAGCGGAAGAGTTCCGGAGAACATCTACGCTGTGTCGGTGCAATTTACGAGAGATTAAGAGCAGCAAGTCAGGTAAATATATATATACGTTTGTCTGAGTGTTTGTCAGATTTTTGCACACCAGTTTAACCTAGTAGCATTTACCCGTCAACATGGCAGTTACAAACTTTACTATAGTAAACTGCGTTACTATTGACAACGACTTTTGTAAGCCTTTTGAATTAAGTTACTGAATTAAAATAATTTTAAAGGAGCAACAATTCTCTTATATTAACATTAGGTTAACTAATGTGAAATTTTGTTCAGGTGTTAGTATAATGTTGGCCAGTAGCCTATTGAGAAAAAAAATCGTATGTTAGCTAAGTTAGACAAGTTATATAGCTAACTGTTAGTTGCCTTTGTAGTTTTAGAAATAGTTTGTTAGAATTATTGATGGAATTTAAGATTTACTGCATTTTGTTGTGTTTGTGTTTTAAATGCAACTGCAATGAAGCATCAAGAAAGACCTGATCATGCCAACCACACTGAGACTGATGGTCTGAGACTCTTCATGGTAAGAGAACAACTGTGGTTTTGAGATGTTTGTGTATTCTATGTGGGGTTTTCTTTTTGAAAGTGTGCCATTTCTTCTACTTGTTTTTCAGAGAAGACATTTGTCACTAACAAAGTGGATGGTGAGCAAAGGTGGTGGCCACGTTTTCGAGCAGGGTTTTGCACATGGCTCTGTATTTTTTGGCTGCATGTCTTTTTCTCCATTATGTTTCTGTTGCCTATAGATTCTTTGCTAGGATAAATCCAGAGGATACAACATAATGCACTGCAAAACGTCCTAAGACAGGGGAAATGGTGAAGATGCACTGTTCCAGCAGTTATGACTGTATTTTTAAGTGTTATACATGCATTGTTTTAAATAAAGTATTTGATATTTTGTGATTATTGTGTCTGTTTTAATTGAATGTCAGTAGTAACTATGTAGAGTAAAAATAAAATACATTTAAATGAATTCAATATAAAATAATAAAATCTACTGAAATCTATATTAACATGAATGAATTACAGTAGTATACTGATTAATTTGACTTTTTAAATAGTATTTGGCTGTAAAACAGCTACAGTTTGCAACTGTAAATGAAATTTACAACAGTGTTGCCAGTAAGTTACTGTAAAACCCCTTTGAAATGTCTAACAGTGTAGTGCGTGACATTTCTTCTTTTTTGACTGATCACATGCCTAAAATGCTGACGTGTGGTTTTACAGGGAAACTGTTGTTCAAACATAAATATGCAATACACATGTGTCTGCCTTTTGAATGTCATTTTACATTTTTTTTAACAATTTATCTGCAACTTGTTTTGATTATTGTGTGCAAACTCAGACATTGATCTTTTGACATCAGTGAATGAGTGTAAAGTTCAGTTTACAAATATTAATTGTACAAGTTGTCAAATTCAAATCTACAAGCTTTTGAGTTTTGTTACCGTTTTACCTTCATGCATGCATCTATGTTTAGTGGCACATTTGTTTTTCAGTGGCACTAAAACTTGAGCAACTGCAGATCAGCATTATCCGATGGGCTTCCGAATGTGAGAAGTCTTTTCACAAGCAGGTATAGGAGGAAGCACTGGAATGCTTTCTGGTGGTGATGGGTGGTGGTAGTTTCCTTCACTGGTCTTTTCTCTAGTGATCAGCTATTTCTTTTTCTTGGCCTTTAAATGTGTTCACCATTTCAATTAAATATGTTGTCAGCTTATCAGTTTGGTTAATGCACTGATTATATTCAACAGAGAGCTGCTTATGATCATTTTGCAGGTTCTTTTTGCAGCTCTGATGTCCTTTTGCAGTTGTAACTGGAGCTATTCCACCATGAAGCAGACTTCAGAGATCAAGGTTAGCTCAATTACTCGTAGTTTCTTTGTCTCATGACTTGGTCTCATCGCTCATTGCTTTGCTTAATTGATCTGAAAAAAAGGCAAAACAAGCCTATAATGTCAGTGGAGTATGTAAAAGTTTGTGCAAATGAATAGTACATAAGCTGAGCAACATTGCTGGATTCCCATTCTTGAGTAAGATTAAAAGCCCCCTTCTGGTTTTGGAACATGTATATGAAAAAATCTGGCATTTAGAGGTGAGTTAATTTAGACTAACCTGAACACAGAGGCCAACCGCAGGTGTTCGAGAAATCAACAGGTATGTCTGTAATTAGCTACATTGCTCAACTATGCTATGAAAACAAATTGTAAATAGAATCTTTTGGCAACTTCCAGTGCGGAAACAAATACACACTGGAGCCTTTACCAAATCTGCCAAATATCCTAATATTAAACTTTTAACTGAGGGTGCTTTCAACTGTGTGAGAAAAGTGTCAATGTGTGAGAGTTGGTCCTGTGAGTAATGAGTGGCTTGCCTTCAGTATATCAATCTGATAAGCAAAATGGTAACTTCCTCCACTAGCAGCCCCATAACCCACAATTCCTCTCCAACCCAAACTCGGTTTGACATTGCTGGCACGCGAGCAGCCTTCACCTCTGCAGGCGCAGTGTAGTTTATTGGTAAGAAGCGGAACACTTAATATAGTTCTGAAAGTTTGGTTTGGCACAGTTTTATATTGTAGGTCACAGTAATAAGGGCCTGTATGCCAGCAACAGAGTTTTCTGTACAAATCTAGATCTCTGAGTGATCAAAAGTACTACAAATCAGCAACAGGAAAATCCTGTATTGGTATGGTTTGAAAAGTATGGTGTGACACCACTTAGCAATGCTCTAGCACCCAACAACCACTAAGAACGTTAAAGGACATTCATAAGCTCACTATTTGATCAAACAGGCAAGTAAACAGCTGTTACACTGCGTTCATAGCTCATGCATTAATACTGTCAATAAATGTGGTATTTTTTAGAAAGGTTTATCTTCTGTGTCCATCTCCATTGGTATGCATATCCCCTCAGCATTTGTTGGTAAGGTTATACCTGTCATCGCCTTTTGTTTATTTTTTTGCGCCAAGAGTTGTCCTTTTTTTCCCCTGTTATTTAACAAAGTAGTCCCAAAAACAGAAATATCTTATCATCGTACATATCACTGTTTATATTACAGCAGGGTTTCCAACTTTTAAGTTCAGCTTGTAGTGAGAGTTTTTTTTGAGTTGGGGGTTGGGTTGGGTTGGGGGGGGTGATCTGAAGACAATCTCGATTCCATATCTATTTGTGTGTATATACTGTACATATAAGGGGATAAAAATGCAGCTGAATGCCTTTTTAGCACCATTTTACACTTGGTTTAAATTCAGTATTTGCTTGCATTCATTGTGTGTTATCATTAAAAACGGATGTAAGTTATTAACCTTTTAAATTTCACGTTTAAAAATATAGTGTTTAATCATTTCTAAATGTTTATTCAAATGAAAAACTTAATAATTAAGCAGGTATGACCTGCAATATTCTAGATACATGTATATTTAGTACATGTATATTTAGAGCCATACAGGTATAGTGGGTAAACCATGGCATTACAAATAAAAATGTTTTTTTTTCTGACCACAAAATGAATCTAATTTGCTTCTTTGCATTGGAATTTAAAACCCTTTTCTCTATTTAACCTTAAATTCTACACTAATTGTAATATAAATAAAATATAAGTAATAGAAATATTTATATATATATATATATATATATATGATCTCCTTAAAATATTAAATAAATATTATTGAACTAAAATATAACTTATTGAACATGCATGGTCATATTATAAGTAAGCAGTACCTGAGAGTAACCCTTATGAAAATTAACCATGGTTTTATTATAGTAAAAGTGGTTCGTTTGCGGAGCTCCGTGAATCACGTAATCACGTGGCGGCGACGCCGGCAAGATCAAAGCTTGTCGCAGCCCTGTTTTACAATGGCTCTGGCGTTAAAAGCACTACATTTTACGATTTACGTCACATTGAGTGCGCTTCAATTTAGCATTAAAACTTACAACATTTGAAAGCTGACTTTGTTTAAAATCGTACGCAGGGTTGCCAATTTGGCGTGAGATGTACATTGGCAGAGTGAGATCGTGAGACAGACCCTGAAAGCGTGTTTAAATGTGCAATCTCTTTTTTTTTTGTCAGTGTTGATGCAAACAGCATAAATTTTACATTACGTACAAAAAAGTTACACTCAGAACTGAAAGGACAAATATGTCTCCTAAAACCCATTAAAACAGCACTATTTAATCACGGTCATATGACTTAGTTTGTTTGTTTGTTTTTGTGTGTGAGTGTGTTTGTGTCGGAGACATTGCTTGGCTCTGCAAGTTGCGTCATAACATTGTTGGAGTCCCTTTCTTGAGTAAGATTAAAAGGCTCTTTCCGGCTGTTTTGGCGCATATATATGCCTCCATCTAGTGGTGAAAATGTATAATGTTTTATATCAGCACCTCCTACTGATTCAGTCATGAATCCTTACTGATAAAAGGTATCAAACCTGTATGTTGACACTGTATAAATCTCACCCAAAAACAAATTCCTTTCATCGTTTACTTACCTTCATGTCATTACGTTTTTTATCTGCACACAATAATACTGATGTTCGTACAACAGTGGACCTCATTGACTTCAACACTGGAACCCGGTCACCATGATTTTTCCAAGTAAAACATGTTCCTGGATCAACATCTTTTGTTGATCCCGGATCAACATTATTGTCCAAAAATATAGACTTAACCTAATCCCTACCCCTAAACCTAAGCCTAACCATAATTTATTCCTAAAATCAGAGGGAAATAATAGCTGATTAACAAGGGTGTAGAAGCATCTAATTCTGATCGTAAGCCTAAAACTGACATTTCCTGAAATGTTATCCCTCAATTCTGATTGGTTGAGGATGTTGATCCACGAACATGTTGTACTTGGTGAAATCACGTTCACGTGTCCCCTCTCTTTTGTTGAATAACACGACACACCTTGGAACCCACTGAGACATATTTACATAATAGCCTAATTTATTTTGTGTTTTACAGAAATAAAGAATTACACATCTCTAACACATTTTTTGTGCCATTTTTTTTTTGTAGTTAATCGTGGTCTTTGTTTGGTCCTTTTGGGTAGTTATCTGTGTATTTTCAAAATAGATAAAATACTTATTTAACCCCCGAATTATACTTCCGATTGCCTGAATCGAGTTCAGTTATGTCTCTGAAACCTAACTTTAAAGAGCACAAGATGTTAGAGTGAACGGTTGCAGTACTGGCTGAGCGAATTTTCTGCGTTTCTGCAAGGATATAAGATAAAGTGAGGATGTAATAGTAAGTTTTGCTTGTTTAAAACATAATAATTGCTATTTTAATTCTATTAAGCTAGCTACTTCAGATCACACCAGCCAATGCAAAGTGTAAACAGTGAAGAGATCGAAATTAGCAGCAGCCAGCTAGCAACTGCAGTATTCAACATTTTAAGTGGATCAAAAATGTTAATCAAAGTGGTCTTAAGACAAGAACGGGTATTGTTTTGGTTTTAGGACAACTTAAATGAAAGGTTTTAAACTACTTCAAATGTTGACTACTGTAAATCTATAGGAAACTATAGGTTCGCTATATATCTATAGGAAAACAAAGGTTTTTAGGAAAATGTCATCTGTATTCAGAATAGATCCAGATAGAGACGTCTTATGAACATGTGTATGTAGTTATTTGAACTTGCTAGCTGGAGTGAATATTTGCGCCAAGTTGCTTGGAGACGCATGACAACAATATGTGTTTTAAAATCAGCTCAAAATATCAATCAATTTAATTTAAATGTCAAATTATGTTCTTACTTATTTTATTTTATTTTATTTTACAAACGTATTTGTCACCATTTAAAAGGAAAAGCACACTGTTTTAAAGCGATAGTCCACCCGAAAATGAAAATTCTATCATCATTTACTCACCCTCATGTCATTCCATGTCATATCTGTGTGAAGACTTTTTCTTCAGTGGAACACAAAAGAAGATATTTTGAAAAATGCTGGTAACCAAACCCTGGTGAAAAAAACAGCATATGCTAGTAGGTATGTTTTGATGCTGGTTAGGTATGTTTTGGTGCTAGTTTAAGCTGGTTCTTAGCTGGTTTTTGCTGGACCAAGGACCAGCATAAACCAGCAAAGGACCAGCTTAAACCAGCACCAAAACATACCTAACCAGCATCAAAACATACCTACCAGCATATGCTGTTTTTTTCACCAGGGAATTTCGGGTCCCTGACCTCCACAGTATTTTTGTCCATACTATGGGACATATGGTAACCATTTGGTTACCAACATGTGTTTTACAGTAGAAAGAAAGTCATGTAGCTACATCAAGAGAAACGACGTAAGGGTGAAAAAATGTTAACACAATTTTCATTTTTGAATGAACTGTCCCTTTAAAGGGGCATCGTGCAACATTTTACCCTATGTATAAACAAAACACTCAATAAATATGAAACAAGTGGCTAATCAATCATTAAAACTAATGAAATTGTGTAATGATCACAGGGTGAGTCATAAGCTGCTGGTTTACAGAAAACTACACAAGAACTCAGTGCACTTTTGAGAAATTGCTGATGACTTCAAACATCTGGATCTCTGTCATGAACTAAAAAGAAATACAGTGTCAACCAATCCACGTCATTCAGCACACAAACACAATCTCAGTTTAAACCACCCCTTCTGTTGAGCAAGCACCCCAGTGGACAGACAGACTCCAGAGCATTTCATGTTTGTGGAAGTGGGCAAACCTAAGCAATGTCTGCAAACAGAGAGGGAATGCACACCAATCTTATCGACGGACCTGACGAGGACTGCAGCAGTCCAGAGGTGCGATATTCAGGTATGACAATCACAGCATGTGCGGTCTCTTTAACTTAATGTTTACATTTACATTGTGTGTAACGAGACCCATTTTTCTTCAATCCTTGTTAGGTTTGGTTGCATACTAATGTTTGGTTGCATACTAATTTGCATCAGAAATGTCATTTTTGGGCACACAGACATGCTTCCAGCACAATGTTTTTTTCATTTATTTCAGAGTTTAACCATCATAGACATTACATTATACACATGCTCTTTGATATTCACTAGATGACTGATATGTGTACATCAACCCTTGATTCTTACTTGATTACATTCCTGAATATGAACTTTTTTTTGGATAGTATTTCAACCTCAGATGTTGCAGTTTGTGTTCATTTTTACGCTAAAAACTCCAGCTCTACACCCATCCACTGTTATTGGATGAAGTACTGATCAATACTCTCAGGGTTTGAGTAAACCTGGCAAAATTGTAATTGTAAATGATTCACTGGGGCATGTGTATTCCAGAAAGCTTTCAAAAATTAGCTTTTTTAAATTTTTAATAAAGAAATTACATGTAAACATGCTTCATTTGTGTACTGTGTAAACTCATACATTCTTACACTTGCTGGTTTTCATACAACTGTTATATTGTAAATCAAGTTGTTTCTTTCCAGTATTTCAGAACCCAGATAAAAGAAGAGGGTTTTGCCAAGATCCCTTCAAGGTGGCAACAGTATGCCTGACTGCCTTCTGCCTCATCTTACTCCTGATCTTGGTGGTCACAAGTGTTCATAGTGGTACTTCTTCTTTCTCACTTACATGACTTGGGTGTAAACGTTTATTAACAAGTAGGTCTGGACATTATAAGATATTTCTAGATTCAGTTTGATTCTGATTCATTTTAATTGAGTTGATTTGATTTTGTTGCAATGCCCATTTTGCTTACGTATATGAAACCCTGTAAATTATTTTTACTTGTAAATTATAGTATTTCTATTTTAAAAATTCACATTTAAAATGGTTTGGTATATCAAAAAGCTTTATGGTAAGCATTTTGCCAGCATGGTCTGAAGATGATCTGGGCCAATTTTGGTGAAAATTGGACAAACTGTCTAGGACAAGTTTGAAAAAAAAATAGATATTTCTGAAAATTTTAAATTGTGAAAAATCTTGACCATAGAAAAAAGCATTTTGGTTTTAGACTTCACAGTTTAAAGGTTATCAGCAGAAACATTAGTGAAAATTTGGCCATTTAGTGGTGCTAGAGAGTTTGAGACTTCAAATTTGCTGTGGTTAATGATGAGTCTGTCCTCTATCTGTGTGTCAAATTTCATAAGTTTCTTGCAAGCAATTCTATAAGATTCATAATACGTTAAAGTGTTTAGAAGAAACAGCATTTTACTACAAAATTTGAAATGGTCCATGCTCAAAATGCCTGACACTGGAAAATATGGTATGTTTGCTACTCTGAATCTAACAAGATCACTCTCATAATTTTTGGTCAAACTGTTCAGAAAATATAAACAAAAATGTCAAATTTTTATATCTTTTGACCAATAGATGGTGCTGTGCTGAAACTCAGGTCATGCTTGTTATAACACATACCAATTTTGGTCAGAATCCACCAAAGGGTTGCAAACATATATCCTCATGTCCTTATTTGGCCTGTTGGTGGCGCTAGAGAGTTTGACTTAGAGACTCCAAATTTGCTATGATTAATGATGAGACTGTCCTCAATCCGTGTGTGAAATTTCAAAAAGTTCTCGCAAGCGATTCTATAAGCTTCATAAAATTCATTACAATACATTAAAGCGTTTGAAACATGCAGCATTTTACTACAAAATTTGAAATGTCCACGCTCAAAATGGCTGACATAGGAAAATTTGGTACTGATTGATTCGGTATGGTACGCCGAATCTAACAAGATCGCTGTGTCGAAACTACTTATGTGCCCTCAGGTCATGCTTGGTATAACACGTACCAAGTTTGGTCTGAAGCCATTAAAGCGCTGCAAACATATAGCCACGTCCATTTTTGCACACATTTCGTCAAATTCATTAACATGCTTTACGAAAACTGTTTGGTGTATCAAAAAGCTTTTGATAACTTTTTGCCAGCATTGTCTGAAGATGATCTGAGCCAATTTTAATGAAAATCAGACAAACCGTCTAGGACGAGTTAGAAAAAGTAGATTTTTGGCAAAATTAAAAATTACGAAAAACCTTGACCCACAGAAATTTTTGTATGCATTCGACTCCGCATGAGCCAAAGAATAGAAGAAAAAAATCTGCTTCTAGACCTCACGTTTCAAAAGTTATTAATAGAAATATAAGTGCAAATTTGGCATATTGGTGGCACCAGAGAGTTTGAGTTAGAGACTCCAAATTCGCAATGGTAATATTAAGACAGTCCTGTATCCGTGTGCCAAATTTCATAACTTTCTCACAAGCAATTCTATGGTCTGAATCCACTAAAGCATTGTGATCTGAGCCAATTTTGGTGAATATCAGACAAACCATCTAGGACGAGTTCGAAAAAGTACATTTTCTGCAAAATTCAAAATTCTGAAAAATCTGAACCATAGAATTTATGATTTTGGTATGCATTCGACTTGGCATGAGCAAAGGAATCAGAGGAAATATTTTGCTTCTAAACCTCACGGTTCAAAAGTTACTAGTAGAAATATGAGTGCAAATTGGTAGTGCTAGAGAGTTTAAGTTAGACACTCCAAATTTGCTATGGTTAATACTGAGACTGTCCTTTATCTGTGTGCCATATTTCGATCCCGCAAGCAGTTCTATGGGCTGTCATCGACGCCCAGAGCGGAAGAAGAAAAGAAACTTCAAATCCTGAATCTTTATTTCTTGAAATCCCGTTTCTTTTTATATCTTATCATAAACCCACATCTGCTTTCATTTCGTTTATTGTGTTTTAGGTAAGGCACGTTCATCTGATCATCAGGACATTCATCAGGATTCCCTGTCCACCACTGCATCCAGCGAATCACACATGCAGAAGGGCTGCGCTGATGTCATGGCTCTGACTGAAGAACTGCAGTCTGTGAAGAGAGAAAAAAGTGAACTGGAGAAAGAACGGATGCAGTTGAAGAACAAAATCGCTGCGCTTGGTTAGTGAGGTGCTAGTGCATGCATTTGTGCTAGCAACAAACAATATCTATTGCATTTTATAACATCAAAATGCAATGTCTTTTTAGAGGCAACCCCTCCACCACAAACCACTCTTTTGCCAACGAAGAATCCCTGTCCTGAAGAATGGAAGCACTTTAACGGCAGCTGTTATTACGTCTCAGAATACAAAAGGAGTTGGTCGGACAGTCAGGCATACTGCAAGCGACAAGGAGGACATCTGGCCATCATCCTCACAGCTGAAGAACAGGTAAGGACTGCTCCGTGCATGTTTGCTGAACATCTAATGATTTATACTGACTTCAGATATCTATACGTGTTTAAAAAGAAAAGAAACTATTGGCTTGGAATACGTCGAGGCAGGGAGCCTACAGTAGTTGAAACATGGTACCGTTAAAATGGATTCCTAAGTTTTTTTGACTGATTTTATTGATATTTGACCTCTTGACCCAATGAAGACCTTCTTATGGAACCTGCTGCCCCGTGGATACTGGAACGCTTTCTGGTTTGGCCTTAGTGATCAAAAAGTAGAAGACGAATGGTACTGGGTGGACGGAACTAAACTGGTTGGAGAGTAAGAATATCACATTTTTATGTTTACAAGCTAAGACTCTTGCATTAAAAGTCAAAACACAGACAGACTCCAGGACGCACTTTAGGATTATGACACATCTCACATGAGTTAAAAGTACTGAATCATATTTTTTCATTTCTCTTTTGGGTAAAGGTCTTGTGGTGATACACTGAGTCATCTTCCTGTCTCTTCTTCCTCTTTGTTAAAAAATAAAATAATAATAGAAAAAAGACAAACAGAAAAAAGGGAGCTTGCATAAAATAATTTTCTTAATATTTATATTCTCAAAATGATTTATATATACACTACCAGTAGGGCTGCTCGATTATGACAAAAATCATAAGTGTTGATTATTCCCTTGAAATTGTAATTGCAATTATTAATTCAGATTATCACAATTTACATTGAATGATGTTTTGAATAGGTTTTACCATTGTTTGAAACAACTGCATTCCACATTTTTATATATAGTTTATTCTTTAGATGTAAAAAAAGTAAAAATTTAAAAATTAAAACAATGAGAAAAAGAGATAAGATAGCCTTAAGATAACCTGTAGGAAAAATACACACACTCTCTCTCTCTCTCTCACACACACACATCTTAAGAAAGCAGATTAATGTGGAAAGTGGATTGATTTTTATTTTTATTTTTTGGTAATTGTGCCTTTGAACGACTACATAATTGTGGCATCTGTAATTGTAATCACGATTAGAAATTCGATCAATTGTGCAGCCCTGACTACCAGTCAAAAGTTCTTGAACAGTAAGATTTTTAATGGTTTTTAAAGAAGTCTCTTCTGCTCACCAAGCCTGCATTTGTTTGATCCAAAGTACAGCAAAAACAGTACAATTTTGAAATAGTTTTACTATTTAAAATAACTGTTTTCTATTTGAATATATTTTTAAATGTAATTTATTCCTGTTATTTCAAAGCTGAATGTTTAGTATCATTACTCCAGTCTTCAGTGTCACATGATTCTTCAGAAATCATTCTAAGATTCTAAGTTTCTGCTTAGAGAACATTTATTATTATTATTATTGTTGTTGTTGTTGTTGTTGTTGAAAACAGCTGAGTATAATTTTTCAGGTTTCTTGGATGAATAGAAAATTCACAAGAACTGTATTCATCTGAAATAGAAATGTTTTGCATCATTAAATATGTCTTTAGCATCACTTTTGATCAATTTAAAGCATCATTGCTAAATAAAAGTATTAATTTCTATCATTTCTAGTCCACAAACTTCTGACTCCAAGCATTTGAATAGTATAGTGTATAATGTTATAAAAGCTTTTTCATTCAGATAAATGCTGGTCTTTGGATCTTTCTATTCATCAAATAATCCTGAAAAAATATATTCAGCCGTTTTAAATATTGATAATAATAATAATAATAATAATAATAATAAGGATCTTGTGACTGGAGTTGAAAAATGAGCTAAAAATTTAGCTTTGATCACAGGAATAAATTACATTTTAATATATTACTATATTCAAATAGAAAGAAGTTATTTTAATTGGTAAAAATATTTCACAATATTCCTGCTTTTGCTGTATTTTGGATTAAATAAATGCAGGTTTGATGAGCAGAAAAGACTTCTTTAAAAAACAACATTAAAAATCTTACTGTCCAAAAACATGTGACTGGTAGTGTATATTCAGTGTTTAATGGTCATTTGAGATTCTTTAATAGTAGTGACTACTTGAGAATCAGAAATGGATATTTTACCCTTTACATATATAATTATTAATGAGAAAATATTACAGGAAAAATGATTTTTCTTTTATTTTGTGCTAATTTTTATTAATATTTTTATTTTATTTTTATTAATATTATTTTTTTTATTTAAAGCAGTTATGTAGTCATATACTGTACATATAAAGGTCTTATCACAGCCTGATTAATGCATAAAAAAAAATTAACCAGGGTAGAAAATGGTTATATAAAATTTTATATAAATATATAAAACTGTTTTGAGTACAAGAAACATTAACTAATATTAAGTGGACTATAAAAAAAATCTCAAATGCAAGGCCCCTTTTAAAAACCTACAAAAAATAAAATAAGAGAAATGTCATTAACCGTAGTATATTAAATGTATTTTACCATTACCTTAATTTGCCATTGTCATTTAAAAAAAAATAATAATGCTACTTCCACCATCCTAAGGAAACCAGGCTGTCTAACTGGGATTATTTAACCCATTTAATGCTGTTAGAAACATTATTCTTTTTCCTCCATAGTTTCTGGGAAGATGGTGAGCCCAACAACCATAATAATGAAGACTGCGGCTACATGATAAAAACAGATGTTTTAAGCCGTGTGGCTATAAAGAGCTGGTATGACGCACCCTGTTTCATGTCCTTGCCCTGGATCTGTGAGAAGCTGGTGTCCTCCTGATCTTCGCTCCTACCGTCTTCATCATCTTTAACAGACAGCATTAGTAATACAAGCTGTAATGTAATTTCCATTGCATTTACAATGTCTGGTCTCAGGGTTTCAATGTTAAAATGTTAAAATGATTTGCTGAGTCAAAAAAAGCAACTAACTGTTTATTTTAATGTGATACCATATGTGCATTAATCTACAATTAGCTATGATTTTTAACACTGGACTATTTAGCGAATTTATTAACTGCTTGAATTTTATAGAGAAATCAATCACAAAATCTTTTTATGTAAAACATGTTGTCTTTCCATAAACAACTAAACATTTTTTAAGCGTTTTGTATGCATTTTGGGGGGTAACCAATAATAATAATATAATAGTCCATTTATATAAATATCTATTTTTTCTTATAACTTTGAGAATGTCTAGCAGTTCCTCTTACACTCAGTAGGGCGCAGCATTGAGTCAAGATTTTGACCATAACGATACTATACGATCAATACCTGGTTTTCTTTCTCTTGTCATGTTTTTATATGTAGATTTTCCTTAATATTGACAAACTTCATCACCCTTTGTTAAAAATAATCACAAAAATCCCCAAAAGCCGTGCCTTTGTTGTTGTTTTTTTTTTTTTCTAGAGTATGTGCATCAATTTAGTTAAGATTCATTTTAAGAACAAGGTTATTTATTTTAAACAATTATAAACTTCACTAGTTTAGAATGTGACCAACTAAATCAAATTCTACAGTCAAAGTCATTGGAAAGCAATACAAACAATCTTTTTGATCATCTTTATCTGTTTTTTTGGCGTACAAAACAGCCCCTTGCCCTAGGCTGGATTAAAGCGTTTACGTAAGGTGCACGGATGGATGCATTTTGGATTGTGTCCTTTCACGTCCCAGCCGACTGTTTTTTATGGCAGGGCTGTGACTGATTGCCACGGTTACTCAAAGTGAGGCCACCAGTCTAATCAAAGTACTATATTTTACGTACATCAGCTTAATCTTAATCACAGTCCATAAAGGGGTCAAGTAGACTGAAGGAGAACTGCACGTAGGCTGTTGTGTTTTGAGCTCATTATAATACCTGTTACGGCAAAACAACACCATTATCAACTCTGTCAGGGCTTGTGGAACACATTGCTAGCCGTAATTTTTAGGAGTTTTCTAATGCTCATCCCTTATTTTGTACCAGAATAGGGCTAGTAGAGCATTAAATGACTGTTGGCTTTTCACAGAAAGAATAATAGTATTTAGATTCAATTATACATCGGATTAATGCTAATAATTGGCAGATGTGTTTTACTTTTCCAAACTATCCACCTTATTCCTATGCCCCATGACGCTTTGCGCGAATTATGGGTGCATCTTCCGTTAAGATGTAAACAATTAGTGAACGGCTTGCTCTATGAACGCAATAATACGTTTTTTTAACTGGTTACAATGAGATATTGTTATACGCAAACTTTAACCATAGAACATTAAAAAGTGTGAAGCATAAACAAGGTGTAACCCCAAAAGTGATTGATTCCACAGCAGTAACGGACAGGTGAAATATCACTATAGTAATATATATCTATATCATGTAGTAACATACAGTGCCTTAATCAATAATTTCAGCATTGCGTGATACTATTTCAAAGTGATTTCTGTCATTTTGACATATAATAAGTTTTATTTACCCGTGAAAGAGACTTGAGGATTTGAAGAGATTCTGCATTCCAGTGAATTTTTAATGGGTTAAGTCATAAATTAAATCGGGAGAACGGATTAGAATTGTTTAGTACATAGTCATTTTTCATACTATTACAGCGAAATCCAAAAAGAGAAAGAAAATGAGGAAAAGAATGCAGCGACTGAAAAAAAGCTTATGCCATAGATTTTCTTATAACGTCACGTTAAGCTTTGTTATGCTAAGACTGTCTGAAAATAAAACATGAAGGAAAATCGACAGCTCGTTCAGTCAAACAGATGGGTAAGCTTTATTTGTAGGACAGCCATATGATTTGAAATTATTTATTTCAGTCTTTTTGAGTGGAAGTTCCTCAAACCAGAAGTGGCACCTATAATTCAAAATGCAGTAGGCTTGTCAGGAATTTCCTGTCAAAGTGTGTGACTTCTGATGCATTAGCTGCTAGTTACGTAAATGACCACAAGAACAAAAGTAAATGTTAAAACTATCTATGTATAAAGATACAAAGATTTGTGTTTATTATGACAGTAATGAACTGAAATTATTTCAAACATTAGTTTGCAACAGTATGTGGCATAACCAGTGTTGGGGAAAGTTACTTTTAAAAGTAATGCATTGCAATATTGAGTTATTTTCTAAAAAGTAATGTTTAATTACGTTACTTAGTTACTTTTTATGGAAAGTAATGCATTACGTTACTTTTGTGTTACCTTTTAAATCTGGGCAGGGCTTGCTTGTTTGTTTTTAATATAAAAAGTTCTATTTTTGGCACCAAAGCCTTTTCACACCAAAAGCCTCAGACTTTGAGAAAAAGAAATTCTCGTCTGTACAGTAGACCGCAGAAGAAAAAAACTCTTCAGCAATAAAAAAAAAGGAAAACAAATGTTAGATTATCTGAAGTAATTTTTGCTTATTAGTATGGTTAAATTGGATCATCAAAGGTCGGCAGCAAAGACATTGATTAATAAGATGGTATTAAATGCATAAAGGATATTTGTATTATTTAACACATTTAATTATTGCAGGTTTGCATCATATTCTGAGTTGAATTTCACTGTTTTCATTCATTTTGAGGAATACTGAATCTGTTTTTAGTGAGTGAGATGAATTAATGCATGTTCACATTTATTCTAGAACTAACATCTTACTCCCGATTTCTCTCAACATCGGGACAGGAGAGCTTATAATCAATAAATGGGGGGGAAGTAACTCAGATATTTTCTTGTCAATTAAAAAGTAATACATTACTTTACTAGTTACTTGGAAAAAGTAATCATAATACGTAACTTGTTCAATTCAAATTCAATTCAAATTTATTTGTATAGCGCTTTTCACGATACATATCGTTGCAAAGCAGCTTTACACCAAATTGACATTTTTACAATATATGTAGTAGTAGCTTGATGTACATATGGCAGAGATGTGTGGTAAAGATCAATTAATGACATAATCAATCAGACAAAGAACACTATAAATTAGTAGCAGAATTCAGTAGTGCTGTATGTTTTTAGGGTTGGCATCATCTGAAGTCCTCTGAGGGGTTGGCATCATCTCTTCTTAAGTGTTCTGGATCCAGACTGGAGCTTGTGAATTCCTAGTTACCATGGGATGTCAATCCCATGACAGAAACAGAGAACAAATAGGAACATAATTAGCGTAGCTGCTGTTCAAACTAAGAAAAGGAAGGTTTGTTAAACCAGAGCTAAAAGATTAATAATGAACATTTGATCAGATATAGCTGCAGGAAAAGTTTATGAGATGCATTATTTGAATGCTTGGCTAAAAAGATGTGTCTTTAATCTAGATTTAAACAGAGAGAGTGTGTCTGAACCCCCGAACGTTATCAGGAACTTGTGTTACTTGTAATGCGTTACCCCCAACATTGGACATAACGACCTGTTTTTGTCTTTTTGTACAGTTAATATAACTGAATGCAACACGAGAAGTTGTGCTCTTACATTAAAAATAAAGAGATTCTGACTGTGGCACACAGTGTTTCCCCACAGTGTTCGAGCAGGTACCTCAACAGTGTTTACTTTGGGATAGTGCTTTTCTGGTCCATCCATTTCTCGACTAACTAACTAGTTGAAAGTGTGGTTGATTTGAGGAGTTTGAGAATGTGCCTCCAAGAACAGGGCTGGGAAACACCAATGTTTCACCGATGCATTAGCTTGTTTTATATGGTTTTCCTACTACGTACATATTTGTTCTTAATCACGTAATTACAAGTGCATTATGTTCAGTATTTCATTGGAACAATTGCTTGGATTGTTTGCGATAACCACAACTTACTCATATCCCTCTATGGTACAGTGTTGCCATATGGCAACAATCACTTTCTACTTATTTCCTTGTTATTCTGAAAAACATACAATATATTGCAATATGTTAATTAAAAGGGTCGGCCTTAAGGTAGTCAATGATGTGCTGTTTTTAAGCCACATGACATTTGAATGTTCCTCCAAACACTTTTTTTCCACTGTCACCCCAACATGGAGGACACCTGTTGAAGTGCTCCAGAAATTGCTCTGTAAACCTAATTTCTGAATGTCTCTTCTCAAGGGAGATTTTTATGCATCATCTTTGGTTAGTAAAGTGCATATTTTTATTCAGAAATCAATATTATGTAACATAGTTTTTCTGTAAAATGAGAAAATATCAATGTTGCCATATGGCAACGCTGTACCACAGTGGAATTGAATTCCCCATTGGGATTTTTTATAGTAAAATCAATAATTTGATTGTAATTATTTATTTGTTTGAAGTGTTTATTGTAGTATATGTGTATTTATGTATAAATAAGGAAATTATTTAGTCCTTGCAAAACATGAATACAACAATATTTTACGGAAAGGGCAATAGGAAAAGTGCAGAGTTGCCTCTTCCATGTGATGACAGTGAGGATGAGTTAGCCTTCAGTGACCGTAATAATGAGTGTGTTTGTGCATGTGTTTATGTGTCTGTATGTGTGTGTGGCAGATTTTGAAGAAAATTAAGACTGGATACATCAATTTCTAAAAGAAATGTGCATGTGAATTGAAAAGTAAATCATAAT
Organism: Labeo catla; assembly: GCA_012976165.1. Lineage (NCBI taxonomy): Eukaryota > Metazoa > Chordata > Actinopteri > Cypriniformes > Cyprinidae > Labeo > Labeo catla. The sequence continues at coordinate 157,960 of VONZ01000652.1, read as the reverse complement.
TTAATAGAAAAAGTAATTTTGGGCCATTTTCCATTGTGGTACATTGTTGACATATGGCAACGTTGTTTTTTTTATTTGTATAATTGAAGCTATTTCATTTAATAATAACTCATGTGAAAAAAATCTTTCATGGTTAGAACATAATGCATACCATAGAGGGATATTGATGAGAAAATATCAGATTTATTTAATATTACAAAACTCAAACAGCAAAGGTCCATTTAACAATGATAAATAGTGTGAACACAACATTGAGTGTATACATTTTGTGGTCATTCATAAAGCAATCAAACACAACAATACTGTGCTATTAATATGTGCTTACATAGATGTTTTTTTCTTATATAATAAGTGTTAATCACACATCAAGTATGATTTCAAACCATCCAGCCTCTTTAAAGAGGAAAAAAAACATTTTTGGCCACATCCTCCTGTATTTTGACTTTTTCTGACTTTTCCACTTCTCACTCATCCCAGCTACTTTTCTTCTGCCTTCTGTATTTACTCCTGTGCAATACATACACTTCTCTCCACCTGCTTTTACACTTAACTCTGCTTCAGTCAGATTCACATTCATCCAATCTCTTGCCCCTCCAGGCCTTAACATGCGCGGGACTCTTCATCCCTGAGCTTTTGCTGAAAAACACCAACTTCAGCAGCACCATAGTAATAACTTATTTTTTTTTTACCAAGGAATCTACTGTTTTTGCATTTTCAATTCTGGCCACATGCAGTTTAGGTGTTCCCAGACAACAGTACTCAAAGAGCATTGGGAAATGCTGTCACTGGTCCCCAGTTTAGTAGGGAATGCGAGCATTCGCAATGGTGTGCTATCTTGGCAATTTCTTGAAGGCCTTTGTCATATTTCCAGTGGTTCACTTTGCAGCCTTGAACGCAGCTAAATTCAGCGGCTCCTTGCTCGGGACGCACCAGTCGTCAGCTTCCTGGGCGAATTTGTAATGGCGCAAGGCAGTCTGATTGAACACTGGAAGCTTCTCTACTGAATCTGTGGACAGGGCCTGCGGGCAGAAGATCATAGATTAATGATTGAAGACTGACAATGTAATGTCCAAAGTTAACAGGATGTTTTGCAGAGGTTACAAGCTCAACAAACAAGGTTTGTATAAGCCAAACTCTCATTATGATTTGCAGTCTTGCTGTTTGTTTAAATTTTCACCTAGAAGTGCAAAGTCAATGTTTACTCACGGTTCCAAAGGAACACAACTAAAAATCTCCTGTTCATATGGATTTAAAACAACTATTTTATTTTGAGTTTCTCTTTACCTTCAGCTGAATTACAGCATCCGTGCCGTACCCCTCCATTGGATAAAGCTGGAGATCGCCTTGGAAGTATCGTGCGTACAGACGGGAGATGGGAAGGCCGTAACCAAAGCCAGCCTGGGGGAATAACAGGCAGGTTTAACTTTCAGTTTTATATGAAAACACACACACACACACACCTGCGTTTATATTGTGTTAAAAAGTCTCCTATGCTCTTACCATTGGGGTTCGTTGTTGGTCACCAATAGTAGGTCTGGGCGCTGTCGAATACATGTAGCTGAAAAGTCTATCAATCTTCCTGAAAGGAACGCCACCGCCCCTGTCACAGATCTGGAACATGAAGAGTGAATGTTTAGAGAACAATGACGTGTTTTGTGAGCCGCATTGCATCAGGTAATAAATATGTGTGGGTTATATGACTAAGACTAAGGGATTGACTGTTGTGCATGTGTAAGAAGATAAACATAATCTTGCAAACACCGTTCTATTACCAGATGGATATAGCACTGCAGTTCAATATCTGCTTAGTTGCACTCTTCAGCCACCGACAGGGCAAAGGTTAACAGTATCGTTAATACTAGTCAGAGCTGGTTTCCTTTTATGGCAACAAATGATCTCGATCAAGGGTGGATAGAACATTAATCATTAAGGCAGTTTATATAACATTATTATCAGTTATCGCTGAATCTAGGGCGATGTGATAGCATGAGGAAGGAACCGGTGGTTGAAAATGATTCATACAAGGTGGTGGTCGTGGTGGTGTGACCTCGTTTGTGACCCTGGACCAAAAAAACAGTCTTACGTCGCACGGGTATATTTGTTGTACGGCTCTACGCTTACTTTTCTTCTTAGAAGCACAATCAAAATTTTAGGAGCACCTTCTAATCAATAATCAAAAAATCTGATAAAAAAAAATTAGCCTTCCCAATACGAGGTGATTTTTTTGACCCCTTAATGTGAATTAAAGTGGAATTTTGTTTTTACCTTTGTAATGGCATTTTTCTAACTTTATTAAAAGTATGTCACCTTTTATGTCAATTTTAAAAAAAAATATATTTTATAAGCTTTTTAAAAATTCTAATAAAACAGAATAAGAACAAGTACAGTAAGTTACCAATCAAATGAAATCAGTATTAATAAAATTAATTTGTATGGCACAGACGAACATAAAAATGGCTTGTAGGTGTATTTTCATGTTTGATGAGGCTCAGAGGTGGCATGCATGCAATCGAATTCATGAATTCATGTTGAGATTAATGTTTTAAATATAAAATTTTGAATATAGAAATGCTAAATGATTTAAATAAGTGAAAAAATACTTTAAAATAAAAATAAAACTGCCAGTAGGTGGTGGCAAGTCACTGATTTAATTACTGAATCATTCATTCATTCAATTTGTTCGAACTGCTGATTCATTCAGGAATAAAGCAAGTGACTGTCTTTATGAATGGGGAATTGAATGCACTCACTGGATTCACTTAAAAACCCATGTTTATTCATAAACGAAACACTGCTGTGTTTGAATGGAGATGTGCAGTTGTGACTTTTTCAAACTATTTTTGATGAAGAAATAGAGCAAAATCAGGCAATAGTCTTATAGTCAGACGATGTAAGTTACTTAGTATTAACTTCTTGTTTATTTAACTTGTATTAAATCAATATCTCATTTACAAACTCCCTTAAAAATAATTCAAAAGCTGTCACACAATTTCCATTATAATCAACAAAGCTTTCTACACTGCACAATAATCAGGTCAGTCGCACTGGTCCTCCTAAATTTTTTTTCACAGTTGCACACAGTAGTTTTCAGTTGCAAATGCAACTAAAATGGTCGCACTGTAGAGCCCTGTGTAGCAGTAGCCAGCATAACATTATATGGGTCAAAATGATACATTTTTCTTTTATGCCAAAAATCATTAGGATATTAAGTAAAGATATCTTGAAAATTTCCTGCCGTAAATATATCAAAACATTTAGATTTTTTTTAGTAGTAACATGCATTGCTAAAAACTTCAACTTTAAAGGCAATTTTCTCAATATTTTAATTTTTTTGCACCCTCAGATTTCAAATAGTTGTATATCATACATGAATGGAAAGCTTATTTGTTCAGCTTTTAGATGTATAAATGTTAAATAGATGTATAAATCACAATTTCAAAAAACTGACCCTTATGACTGGTTTTGTGGTCCAAGGTCACGTATTTAAACTTTAACTTGCGTACCTTGATTGACAGGTCCTCTCTGCCTAGAGCAACCATGACCTTGATTGGTGGCAGCGTGCTGCTTGTTTCATGATTCTCAATAGTAGCCCTCATTGCGTTCTTGAGTGGAGGAGACATAAAAATGACTCATTAAAATCTAAAACTAATTATCATTCCATATGCATATGTAGTATGCAGAAATAAAGCACCGTGCCTACCTTGAAGAGCTCAAAAACCATGTGGTAGAGATGAGAAGGAACGTAGGAAATCTCGATTGGTTGCGACTTGTTCTTTGCTGCAAAAGAGAATAAATGTTATAAAATGCAATTTAGTTGAAACATGATGGAACATCTATTTGAACACGTTTGTTCCTCACCGTTTATCTCTCTAAGCTCCAGCTCAGGAGATCCGAGGTAATACTGCTCGCAGAGCATTTTAGCACACTCATATGCATCTAAAGCAAAACACGGGACATTAGTATTGAATTTGCACTTGTCGCTAAGGTAATATTTGCATCCAGAGACGATAACAGTATGCACTCAAACACTCACCTCTGATTACATTTGTGACATCACAGCAGGAGTCAATGCACCCGATGCTGCTGGGATGTCCTGGATTTGTGGAGCCATCAAAGATCAGAGCTGAAGATAGAGGAGGAAATAAAAGGTAACAGAGGGTTAGAGGTGTACTACAGGCTAATCATTCTCTCATATCCAGTGAATAATTAACTCAAACTAGAGCAGGCCAGATTATTCAAGATCTAATGACCTGAAGTGCTGAAAAAGCGACTATTGATGCCAGGTATTAGGACTAGAGCAAAGATTCAGGACGAGATTGACTTACTGTGCTGGTTGATGAGCATGCGAATGGAGATGCGGTTCATGTAGAAGCGGTCCAGAAAGTATTGAATGTTTTGACTTGTCACCGGGTCTGCCCCAAACGCGTCTCTATACTCGATGACGCCCTGGGCCATGGTGGGTACCACATCATTGTGCCTGTTCCTGATGGTCACCAGAGTGTCCACGAATCTTTGGGAACAAACAGCAAAACAACTCAGTGAATCCTGTTGTTTTGTACTTTTTGATAATACTTCTGTACTATTCAGATAGATGCTAGATGATGTATGTAGGTTGAAGAACCTACTCGGCAAGAACTCTAGGGTCATCGGGACTCCTGTCTTGGAATTCCAGGATGTCCATCAGACTTTGGACAAACCTGAGAGAGTAAGAAAGAGAAGACAAAGGGAATGAAAGACTGTACACTACTATAGATTCTTTTTTTTTTTTTTTAAAGTAATACCATCAACATCACCATTAGATTATTTAACATTATATAATTTAATAATTATTGAATTAAAAAATTACACATTACAATTTTACAAATCAAAGTAACCAAAAAAAGGTTATTACTAAAATTACTAATACTAAGTTTAAATTTAAAAAATTAAAGCTAGTTTTAAAAACAGCATGTTACAAAAGCACATAACACAATTACTAGTGAAAAAATGAGAAAACAAAGTAACTTGCGTTACTTATGGATGAAAAATACTAAAACTAAATCTAAAATAAAATAAATGGACTAAATTAACTAAAATTATTAAAAATTGTTAAAAAATAGAAATAAATATATATACATTTTAATTAATAATATATAAATATTATATTAACATTTTTCAATAGTAAAATATTATATTAAAATTTAAAAAAATAAAATAAATACTAATACTAACTCTGAATTAAAAAAAAATAAAGCTAATTTTTAAAATAAAAACCTGATAGAATGTTACAAAAACACAAGATGCAATTACTAAAAAAAAAGTGTTAAAAAGTTTTAAAAGTAATGCATTACAATATTGCATTACTTCCTAAAAGTAACTAATTGCATTACTTAGTTACTTTTTATGGAAAGTAGTCCATTCTATTACTTTTGTGTTACTTTGTCACCTGGGATGGGTTTGCTTATTTGTTTTTCTAATAACAAACAGAAAAAGGTTTAACTTTACAGTATAATACAGTATAATTATACACTGTACACTAAAGTACTGAGTAATATTAATTGACTACTTGTATATGGTTAGGGTTAGGATTAGAGTTTGGTTTAAGGTTACTTGCAGGTAATTATGCATAATTGTTATTATAATAGTACATGTAACGTGTGTAACAAGGACACCTTAAAATAAAGTGTTACCCAAAAAAGGTATATATTTTTGGCAACTGTATGTATTTGTGCCACTGTAGTGAATAAATGGGAAAACGAAGTAACTTGCATTACTTTGGAAAAAGTAACTCAAATAAGTAAATTCAAAAGTTATGCGTTACTTAAAAAAGTAATCTGATTATGTAACTCACATTACTTCTAATGTTTTACCCAGGAAAAATAAAATGAAAAAGCTAATTCAAAATATTTAATAATAATATAATAGTATATACTATACTATACTATATAGTAACCAATATTTTATCTTATAATTACTTCCGATTATTGTTTTAGATTTTTAAATATATTATCTATAGATATTCACTATAGACTACTATTTTTTCCCTCATCTGCGTTTTAAATGTTAACTGCTTATTTCCATGAGCTTCCCTTCTTGGTATTCTACGTGTAGCACACTAGAACTTACTGTTCCAAGTCAGTTCTAGAAAACAAGTCTGCACTACGCCGCACCTTCTCATATTTCACTTTCTGAAGTGAACCGCAGTATCCGTTACATAAACGTACCCGCAGTCTAGTAAACAACAAGTGAGGGTCTGCAAAGGTATTTCAACACAAAACAAAAGTCCATAGGCTCATAAGCGAGCATTTACAAGGAAAAATTGCGTTTTGAAATAAATATAGTAGGCTAAGAATCTTGCACCACAACTTTGATTTCAGACGGTCCAGAAACTCAAACTAGTCTATAAACTACCGCAAAAGAAAAGTAATACGAATAAAAAGTGCTATAATAAGCTGCTGCTGGAATGATTCCTAAGATTACAAGTTTAATCGACTCTGAACTTTAAACTGCTGATTGTGTAATGTACAGTAGCAGTGGCTTGTACTTCGAAAACACCGGGCTGGGGGACTAGGACAAAGTTCATCGCTCAGTTAGGAGGCGTGGGACGCATTACATAATGCACTCGCGAAAACATAAACCATTTGAATGGGTTAATATCTTAAGCAGTGTATCAGATAATAGACATACATGATTTATCTTGTTCGTTTGCGTCTGTTTACTCAAACTAAAAGACAAATGGAACTGTTCAAAAGTTTTTAAAAAGTTAATACTTTTTTTCTCTCTCTCTCTGATAACCCGGAACATAAGGAACCGAACTTACCAGCTGTGAACTAGCTGAACGGACTGAGTCATTATCAGCTGGTCCGGTAGAAGGTGGATTTCCTTAAGACTGTTGCTTAGTCTGACGGGGAGCTCTTGTCTGAGGAAAGCGAAAGATGTTTTCTCGCATGCATTTGTGGATCCTGCAAAACAAAATCAGCTTATTGCTCACTTTGCGGTAATACAGTTAAACTAAAACTCAAATATTAAGAAAAACAACCTTAGGAAACAGCAAACATTGCTGCAAACAGCAATTACTTAATGACTCAGACTACAAGTTTTGTTTTTAATCTGGCAGTAATTTCTGTGGAGGTGCACTAGCTTATAGCTAGCTATTTTTTGGCGTCCCTATAGCTAACCTTTTTTTTTTTTTTAAATAAAACGCTAAACTTTTTGTGTGTAAGTGATGTGTAAATATAATAGGCTAAAATTGCAAATCTTAAGATCGTACGATAATTGCTCTAGGAGCGAAGTGTTACTATGGTTACCCCATCCAGCGAACGCGTTAAGCACATTCTGTTTGAGCATTCACATTTCTACTTTTTAAATTTCTAAATGAATAAGCCAATCCAAATGATTTAATGACAAAAAGAGCATTGTTTTGGCGCAATACACATGCACTAAGTGTGCACCATCATCCTTGGAATAACAATAGGCTACTGCATTCAAAAATATTTTGCATGAAAATGTTAAACTTACCGAAATCCAGAAACTGCTTCATTGACAACGGCGATGGAGAAAATTTCGCGTAATAATCAATATGCTTGGGCGCATTTAGCATAGCAGCATTCCTCATTATATACCTTACGAACTTCATCTTGGAAGATCCAATTATCAGAACTTAAACGTTGTGTGTTGTCTGCGTTCAAATCAAAGATGTAGCTTTTCCCTGGAAAGGTTTTCCGTATATCCTATATCGTGCAGTTCTTTATTCAGCCTGGGGCTGTCTTGTCTTGAGACCCCTGTTGTTGACAACTCTTTAAAGTTTGCGTTCTTGCACAGTGACACGCCCACGTCATTACGTAGATATCGATGGTGACCAATTGGAGAGAGGAAACAAGGACACTTGTGCATGTCACCTCTCTGGATCGCGATCAACAAGCTTGCATCTACGTGATGTTTGTGCTACAAAATGGAAAATCACACGATAGCATCACAACAAGTCGCCAAATAAAAAGATGATACAGCTGGACATTGAGGTAAAGCTTCACCCATCACCCAATTGGACCCGAGTACAGGAATGTGTCATGGAGCGGTGGCAATGCAGCAGAACATATATATATATCTATATCTATATCTATCTATCTATATATATATATATATATATATATATAATGTAATTACATAAAAACCTATACATCTGAGCCTGATAAAAATGCATTTTTTAAAAAAAAGACGTCAGATGGATTTAGCTGGTTTTGCATCTGAACTCTATATATGTATATAAGTGTGTGTGCGTGTGTGTATAAATGCAACTTAAAAGCATGTAAAATTCCCTAATTCAATTTTTAAATGCAGTCATGCATCGTGCAATTTGCAATAATATGGTAAGTAGGTAATAGGTCAGGTTATTAGAGTAGGTCGGTGTTATTAATGCAGAGCTTAAGAATTTGACATCCCGTGATGAGGTGACTTCAGATGCATGTGAATGAAAAAGGAATCAAATTAATGTCAGAGGTAAACTAGAGTAGTGTCCTTGTTTTTGAGCAGTTAAATATAATTTAAAGGATCAATAAGCTGATGCATACATAAAATAATTATAGTTTGACATTAGCAATTATGCATAAACATGTTTAATAGCCTACATATACACTGGAACCAAACCTATAGGTTTTAAACACTTTTGAACACTAACATTTGTTTGAATGTTATTACATAATACAATGTGTGTTTTATCATTTTAAATCTAAAAACGTCCTTATGTATGTCTTTTTTTTCTTTTCTTTTTTTGATAATTTTCATCAAAATAAATGTTACTTGGTTAAACGTATGTTATATTTATTCTAACATGTTCATTTAAAGTGTGACTTAAGTGTACAAAATCAATTTAGTCATCACTAAAAGATTAAGTCCTACACAACAATAAGGTGAGAAGAGGTGGAAAAAAATAAAATAGTCAGCTTTTGTTAGTTTATAATCAAAAATATATATTTAATCATTAATTACAAAGATTTGGAAATGCAAGTTTATGTAGCACATTTCATACACAGTGGTAATTCAAGGCGCTTTAAAGAAAAAAAATATTATTGGAGTTATTGGAGAAAGGAAAAACACTTTAATCAGAGATTAAAGATTTAATCACTAGACTGAAGTGACATTTGAGATGTGAAATATAGTGCAGTAAATAAGACTCCTGAGAAAACACGTTACATAAAACAAGTGTTGAACTAAACGTCTCGTGACTGCTCCCTGGAGGAGGAATATATAAACAAATGACAGCGCTCTCTAACCAAATTATCATAGAGAAGTGGTTATTAGAAATGGAAAATAAAAAGTTAGCACTGAGCTGAGAAAAGGTGCACTGTTGGTAAAGCTTGAATTGGCGTTTGGAACTGCAGCTAGTTATTTGTCAACCTGTTGATGTGGTGTAGGCTATACCAGTTTGCACAAACAAGAAGCGACTACGTTCCAAAGCAACTATCAGTTTAAACTGGCCACAGTCAGTAATGGATTGTTTACACAATCAGCACATTAGTCAGTTTTCAACTGTAGTTCACATACAGTAATTACAGGCTTATTCTTTCAAGCCCTGAAAAGTTTTTATTATTGTTATTATTATGCAGTAAATGAACAATTAACAATTACAAAGACAAAAACAAAAAAACAACGAGGATCACATACAATAACTCAAAGCATATTACAATATGCTTCGAGTTATTGTATACAATACAAAATACTTTACAATAAGCACGGCCCCAAAATAAATAATTGATTGCTTCATCAGTCTGAAGACAAAAGCCCTGAAAAGTAGGCTAGTCTTAAAATTAAGTAAATGCGTCTGCATCTGCTTTCTTAATCCGATAGTTTCTTAATATAGGAAGAAAGAAAAAATAATTTAAACACCCAGCCTAAACGTAGAGAGAGAGAAAACAAAGAATTAAATGCTAACCTCCAAAAACAAAATAATGCTCAACACTTAAATAATTAACGGTAAAAGAGGAGAGCAGTTATTCACATTTTTAAAAATTGTTTTATGAATTTTTTGTAAAAAAAAAAAAAAAAAAGAGGAAGTATTCATCCATTCGGAAAGACGTTTGTCAACCTAATCGGTCTATTGGTATTAAACTCGCTGTAGACTTGCATCCCATAATTCCTGCTAAACATTACATATGGCGCATAATGGGAAAAAAAGAAAATAATTATCTTGCCTAGATTATAATATTCTAAATACATTTACAAAGTTTTCATTAAGAAGGCATAATAAACACTGTGTAAAAATTGCATGTGTAAAACCATTCAGGCTCGTACAAATTTATGAATGAACTAGCTTGAGTACAAAACTTGTCAACCAGCGCCATCTAGTCACAAATTTTTTAGTTCTAATTTATAAAACTGATACACATTTACATTTACATTTTGTTACGCTTACACACATACATCTACATTTTGTTAAATCGTGAAATTTTGTTAGCCCAAGTTGGAATGTTTATTTTACAAGAACATGTTAGTGGCTGCCCTCTCCCCTCCCTGCTGGACATTTACACCTCCCGCTGCCTCAGCAGAGCTGAGAACATAATTAGGGACAGTTCACACCCTGCTTCCGATCTGTTTAACCTGTTGCCCTCAGAAAGGCGCTACAGGTGCATCAGAGCTAAGACAAATAGATTTAAAAATAGTCTTTTTCCCAAAAGCCATTACCATTCTTAATTTACACTTGCACTGACCCCACACATGCATATACACGGTCTGACTCGAATTACACTGGACTTATGCATTATACATTTATTTGTGCAATATTATTTTGACAGTTGAATGTGAATGTCTACCTTGAATATATTTATCAATGTGCAATAACTTTTACAATTGCTGTGCAATTTCATTGTAAATCTTTCTCGCGCTATTATAGAAACTGTTTATTCCATCTCATTCTACCCCCCTCTATCCGCTATTTGCACTACTATAGTTATTTACTGTAACTTTATCTGTTGTTATGCTGTATTGTAAATATATCTCTTACATGTTGCACTGAGTAGTGAGATGCTCTTAATCTCATCGTACATGTATATAATGTACATTGTATATGTGTACAGTGACAATAAAAGGCATTCAATTCAATTCAATTCAATTCAAAAACTAACACTACTCAACATATCATTACATAATGTAATAATTTAATGTTAAATGTAATGCGAAACAATTATTTTCACTATATGATATAGGGTCGCTTAAATGTTTAGAAAAATCTAAGGCCAAAGAAACTTTTAAAGGGGAAGAATAACAGGAAAGAAGGATAGAAGACTCTGCAGGAAATGTTGCAATCCGCATTGTCAAATAAAAGGAAGCATGGTTCAGGATACAATTTAGTTCAAGTCGGAGATACATGTGAAGACATTTGATCATTTTTGATACTCAGTAATAATCACTTAACGCAGCTGATGAGACGCATGGCTTTTCTGTTGAGTATAATAGTGCTGCTTTTAGGAATCCAAGGTAAGTCCTTTTAGAGAAAATAATTTAATTTTGTATACTAAACCTGTATTGGTTCGTTACATTATTCTAAGACAGGATTCTTTCATATTACTGCTGTTTTTAAAAAATACATTGAACAGGCTATAGAAACATAGCATATTACATAACATTTGAAGGTATGAGCATCATCCATATTGTATTTTATGTTCTTAATCAATATATAAATCATCTAGAGTAATTTATATCAGGGTGAACATTAATCCGCTTTTAATAAAGAATACTTAAAAGCATGGATGAATAGTTAGAATAACATAGCCTAGATTACAATATATGCAAGTAAACATTAACAAAATCAGTATTTTAAATGAATGTTTCTTCTCTTGTAGTAACTACAAACATTTCAACATTAATCAATTCACTGACGTCAATGTGATTTGTACATACTTATGCTCGTCTGATATTACAACAGAGTAGAATTTCAAACGTGCCTTCAACCTTAACATCCTTTTTTTCTGTGCACTCATACATGATGAAACACGGATGTTTTGTGTTCTCCTATAATAGTCCATGGCACAGTATATTTGTTTACTCTCTTGTTGTATGTCTGCAGCTGTTCTTTTGAAAGCAGCCTGAAATATTAATGAAATCGCTTGATTCGTTAGAAAAACAGGGAGAAGCCCGCCTCACAGCAGCAGTTGTTTACATTTAGTTCTACATTTAGTCCTAAATAAAACTCTGTCACACTGTAAACTGTGCAGTTATTAAGCAGTGTTCGAATTGTCAAAGCCAAAAAGTCAAAAAATATGATTCATATTTTAGTCTTGTCCATGTTATCATTAAGAAAAAACAATTCTAAGATAAAAGCTTATTTTACGATGATCAGTCATCATCATCATCATCATCAAAACTTTATTAAGGACACATATGGTCCAATACCACAGACAATACAATAAACAGGATGAACAACAGTAAAACAACTAATTAAAAAACAGACAAAATCCACACCATCACACATTTACATACAGACTAAAACGCCAATGGTTCCACAAACTGGAAAAAAATCTGACAGAACTACGTGCCGGGTTCGTCAGTGTTAAAATTATACTGTTTGCAGAGTCTAAGTGAATTAGGTGTACCAAACAAACACTAAGCAAAGACGAATTATATATCTAGCCGAGGAAATTCATATTTTCAAACAAGTTTAAAGTGATTTGAACCTTTTGTGGGCATTTTTAACCTTTATAAAGCCATTCTTTTTTTCTGAAAGTGTGCATTATCTTTTGCGTCAAATTCTTATATTTAATCAATAAAGTCACTAAGAATAATAAGACATTTTAGGCAATATCAGTTTTAATATAGAGGAAACACAAACGCTGCATCTAAATTTGCATTTAGATGTATTTACCCACGGTTTAATGCAGGACATGAATGCTTTTAACCTGCAGTTACAAATGCATAAAATATTTTAATATTTTAAGCCTAAAACGTTGAATGCTGATATTTAAAATTATTTTTAAAAAAATGAAAAGGTACTTTAAATGTGGAATTACAACCGCCAGTAGCTGAACGTGGATGAGACCGGAAACCAGACCCATAACATTTACAAATGGCCGTGCCCATTCTTACGGGGAAGAAAAGGTTGATATAAAAGCATGTGTTGTGTCAAAATCAGCAACATGTGAATAGATTTCACTGTACAGTTTGTGTGTGAAATGGGTGTAAATACATTTCGGCAACCTCTAATGCCGCCTTGTAGGATTTGTCAGAGTTGGTGACCCTGCTTTATATTTGAAGCTCTTTACATCAAAAATGTGCTTGAATAGTTTACATGGAAATAATTATCCATTCACCTTCATATCATTCCAAAACCATATTGCTGATATTTTTTCTGTGAGTGAGATTTTCCAAAGAAATTCTTTCTAACATTTTCATTTTGTGACTTATAGGTATCAACTCTCTATGGACAGTAAGCAAGCTAACAGCTCAAAGTGGAGGATCTGTCACCATCCCCTGTCACTACCATCGTCAGCACAAGGACTTCCCAAAGTTCTGGTGCAAAGGCAAGAACTGGCTTACCTGCTTGACAATGCGACCTACCAACCAAGAGAAGCAAACAGGCATCAGCTTTGACAACAGCCCAGATGAACTCGTAATGACCATGACAATGACGAACCTACGTAGCAGTGATACAAACCGCTACTGGTGTGCAGCGAAGATACGAAGTTCCTATGCTAGAACATCTCTAGAACTTACCGTCACTGAAGGTAAATATTTTTAAGATTAAGTACCACTGTGAGAAATATGATAGTTCCAAGAATAACTGATTTTGTTAATTGATATTTTCAGGTACTCCAGATCTGTCGGTGGCCAGCAACAGGGTGTCAGGTGAAGAGGATGGCAATGTTACTGTACAGTGTTTCTACAGTAACAAATTCAAAGATGCTGAGAAAAAATGGTGCAGAAGTGGAAATTTGCACTCCTGTCAAACGGCTCAGGATATAGAGCCATCTCTTGGTGCGGCTCTACAGATAAATGATACAGTTGATGGTGTTTATACAGTGACACTGACTGGACTGAAGAAGACAGATGCAGGCTGGTATTGGTGTATGACTGGGGGAGTGCAGGTTCCTGTTCATATCAGTGTCGATTCAAGGCAACTTGTTACAGATGCCAACACAAGTAAGTGATAATCACTTATAACTAACATATGCTTTGGATTAACACCATGTCCTTACCAGACACAGTATCTTTTCCACAGGTTTGCCAGGTCTGCCAAACAAAACAAGCCAATTTGCTAGTCAAAACTAGCCCAATTGTATCTTTCTGTGGTTTTCTCCTCACGTTCCAGGGGGTGAGGAAGATATTGTGGACTTGGCAACACCTCTTTTGCATTTTAATCAAGAGTTTTTGTCCTAACCAGTCGCGATAGAGATATGCAACAAGAGATGGGATTTTAAAATCGTTTCTATTACTGCAGTGTCATGGAATATTAAATGGTTTAATGGAGTTTGTATATCACTTCATTAGGGATGCCCGTTTCTGGCACAGAATAAAAATATTAATAATAAAACATACTAGTAACATACTAGTACTTTTTAAAAGATACTAGTACTTATTCATCAAATATCACTGCTTATTTTTAGATGCTAGTACTTACTCATTAGATACTTGTACTTGTTATTAGATACTCAAAATACTAGTAGCTACCTATTAAATGAATAGATATACTAGTACTTATTCATTAAATACTTGTACCTATTATTCGATGCTAGATAGTAGTACACTGTAAAAAACAAAAAAACACAATTTGTTGTCAACTTAAAATAATTTGTTACCCTGCAGACTTAAAATTTTAAGTTCAGTCAACTCAAATAAGTTTAGTCATCTTGAAATGTTAAGTTGTAGTACTAGAAAACTTAGATATTTGAGTTAGACTAAACAAACAATTTGGTTTGTTAAACTTAAAAGCTGGGCTTGTTAGCCAGGTGCCTTAAAATTTTAAGTTGAATTAACTCAAATATCTAAGTTGTCACTTAGTACAACATAACATTTAAAATTGACTAAACTTTTTTGAGTTGACTGAACTTATTTTATTGAACTTATATTATTTTAAAGGGGTGGTCTAATGGATCTTTTCACTTGGCTTGAATGTGTTTATGGGCTGCAAAGCAACATGTCTTTATGCTTAGTTTTTTAAAAATCGCATTATGTTTAAATTATTTTTACTTTTATTTTACACTGCTTTTCAGCTAGCATAAAAACGGTCGGTCGATTTCCTGTTTCTGTAAAGGCCCTCCCATTGAAGTTCACAATGGGCTCTGATTAGTTAGCTGGCCGAGTGTATTGTGATTGGCTACACCGCCTCTAGTGCGCGTCTAAACGTCCCGCCTCTCATCAGCGGCATGTGCTCGGGTTGTATTGTAAACAATGGTGTCGTCTATATTGCTTATTAATTTGAGACCGAATGAGACGCAGAGGATATTAGTGAAGAGGATCGTGCAGAACTTGTGCAACCACAGCTCTTAATGGTAGGACTATGGTTTTTTGTTTGTTGTTGTCTCATACTTTTAGATACGCTGTTATTATGCTATTGCTTATGCTAGCTTTTAACATACAGTTTTATCATGATTAAAGCTTTAATACAGAATGCCAACCGCATGCACGTTCGTGTTTAACGCTTGTCATAGCTATGTGAAAATAAGTGTATAAGTGAAATAGTTCATTGTTGGAGCAGCTGAGCTGATCTGAGAGAGAGAGCGATGCAGATCATTAGATACTTGTACTTATTATTTGATATCAGAACTTATTTGTTAGATAATAGTACTTATTAAATAGACACTAGTACTTATTCATTAGATACTAGTGTGTATTCTTTAAGTACTGGTACTTTTAAAAAAATATTATTACTTGTTAATTAGATACTACTGCTTATGTTTACTATTACTTAGTCATTAGGTACTTGTACTTATTAGATACTAGAACTTATTTGTTAGATAATAGTAGCTACCTATTAAATAGATACTAGTACCTCTTCATTAGATATTAGTAATTATTTCAATAGTAACTACTTACTATTTCATTGTTATTATGTATTCCATTGTTACTAGTAACAAATTTTTAAAAAATTGCCATTGATTTCTATGGGGATCTATCATTGAGATATCAACTATTCAGTTTTGACTAGTATGTATTTCAGTTGTGACTAGTACATAATGTTTATGTACTAGTATTTATTCAATAGGTACTAATCCTTATGTTTAGGCACTATTATTAGATACTAGTAATCATTAGTTACTAGTGCTTATTTGTAAGATACTCTTACCTATTAAATGTATGCTAGTTCCTATTTATTACACACTACTATTCGTTAGATGCTAGTTGTTATTTATTAGATACTGGTATTTATTCATTAGGTACTCATAAGTACAGCGCCTTGTGAAAGTATTCATACCCCTTCATTTTTTTCATGTTTTCTGTTGTTGCCTTATATTAAACTGATTTAAATGACCTTTTTCCACATTAATGGCAATACGGACAACATGCTGACTGCCAAACAATGAAAGGCAATGAAAAAAAATAGATAATAAATAATGAAATAGATAATAAAATAGGAGTCTTAGCTACATCCTGCCACCAGAGGTCACTCATACAATGACCAACAAACACATTATACAAAATTAGTGTTTACATCATGACAAACATACATTTTCTATGTGCTTGTTTAGAAACGATTGTTTCTTTTCTATGTGAGTTTCTCCTCCCTTCTCATTGTCTTCTTCTTTCCATCTCCTTATTTCCATTTCCTGTCTAATCTCTCCCTTGTTGTTGTTGGTTCATTAATATTCAACATACTATTAGCATACAGAGCAGCAATACCAATGTAAGAAGTACCAGTATCTATTACGTTCAGGATATCTTTGGTCTAACAAGTTTGACAGGAGTACTAGCTCTATTTTTCTTAACAAGTTAAGTATAATTAGTAGTTAACAGTAGTCACTATTGTTTTAAGCACTAGTATCTAATAAATAAGATTACTTTACAAAAGCATTAGTGCTTAAAGAATAAAGACTAGTACCTAAAGAATAAGCACTAGTAGCTAATAAGTACTAGTACTTCATGGAAAAGATAGTAGTATCTAAAAAATAAGTACTAGTAGCATGTAGAATAGCTAGTAGCTAGTATTTTTTATTTATTTATTTTTTAATCAGTGGTGGAAATGGGCTTCCGTACTCATGAATGTAATAGCCATAATGAAAGTGGCAGTAGGTAACTGTAAGGATCCATCCAGTGGCCCAAACCAGGGTTGGGGCCATTCATGAATTGAATTGAGAATGAATGGTAAATTCCAATTCACTTCCTGGAATTGAATTGGAATGTCAGGAAACAGAATTTAAATCAAATAAATTCCACTAAATTCCACTTGAGATATTTAGGCCTGAGAGATGCAATCTTAGCGATGCCAAATTTCAGGAAATGATGATAATGCAATAAAAAGTGAATGAAATACATGAATGAACATGACTCATTTTTTTTGTGAGTTGAGACATATATTATGTGGTAATCATATATTGAATGTATAGTACATCCAGAAACTTATCACCACTGTCATTCAATTATTAATTCATAATGTACAGTTCTCATTTTTATTTACTTGCATTTGATCAACTCTATTTCATACATTACTTGGTATTTGTAAAGCATCATAAATAAAGTTCAAATGTATGTCTCTAAATGCAATCACAAATAAATGCTCAGAAACTGCAATAAACGGAATTCAGTGGAATTTCCCTGAATTGAATTCCACTTCCTGTAATTCCAATTCAATTCCAACTCTGTTTTCTGTAATTGTTCTTGAATTCCAATTCCAATTCCATTTCCTTCTTTGAATTGGAATTGTTGAGTTCATTCCTGAATTGACCCCAACCCTGTCCCAAACGCTGAGTCCAGTGGCCTGGTTAAAGGTTTACTGCATGTTTGGTCTTTTCACAGTGCTTCTGCAAAGTTTATCAGGAATTAGTTTCAATTTTAATCTAGCTCCATGTTTAATGTAACTGATTTTATGTGATCGTTAAAATTTAAAATTTAAGTTAAAATTCCTAATTATAACAGATCGTTTCCTAAAAAAAATAACAAATCGTTTCACTAGATAAGACCTTTTTTCCTCGGCTGGGATCGTTTACAGCTGCATTTGGGATCGTCTGAAGCCACATTTAAACTGCATTTTGGAAGTTCAAAATCAGGGCACCATATCAGTCCATTATATGGAGAAAAATGCTGAAATGTTTTTTTTTTTTTTTTTTTTTTTTTAAAAAACGTAATTTCTTTACGACTGAGGAAAGAAAGACATGAACATCTTGAATGACAATGGGGTGAGTACATTATATGTGAATCTTTGTTTTGGAAGTGGACTTCTCCTTTAAATTCAGTTCCAATTTAAATAAATCAATTACTCAAAGACAAATCTAAGAGTGGGAGATGCATACCTGACCGCAGAGAGATACACAGCAGCATGTGAGAGACATGGATGCAAAGCTCCGGAGTGTGGGGGTTCTTCTGAATACAGAATCCCATAGTAGTGATTTGTCACTTCAGCTATATACCCAGACCAGAACAAACAATTTTTCCAATCAGTTGTAAAAACATAAAGACCTTTTGGTTTGTCAGGAGATCTCATGACCCAGGGTCACACCTGGCTGGAGATTGTCACCCAACCCTAAGGGGTGAGCATCAGCAAAATGCTATACAAAAATGTTCAATCTTCCTTATAATATAAGTGACTGCTGTGAAATTGAGACAATTTTACCAATCGCACAAAGACCTTTAGAATGATACCAAACAAGAAAGGGAAAAATCAACATATTCACAAGATATAACATATGTGGCATATGGATATTCTTGCTTTGGTGGAAGAAGAGTGAGATGCAGGGAGGGGAGAGGAGAGGGAGGAAGGGAGCCATATTTGGGCAAGGGGGGGTGGTGGTGTTTGGTCTCTTTGGAGATGTCGTCTCCAGAGTTGTATTGTTCTGTTGCATGGAATCTGTGTTCGTAAGAGTTTCTGGACTTTAAATTCATACCTAACTATGTATTTGAAATAATATGAATGGTTTATTAATTTATTTATATACTTATCCACTTTGTTGTGAGATCTGTTGACAATATTGACAATGGACGTTTTGCCCACAAAATTTCACCTTAAGTGTGTCATTATTTAAAAAAAAAATCTAAATCAGAAACAGGTTTCTCGTGTGTCAGTTTTCTTCCTCGTCTCAGGTTTCTCCCTTGTCTGTCATTGGTAGGATAAATAGATCACCCTGCCCCAAAACTCATGCCATTGGTTGAACCAGTGTTGTTGTGTGGTGGTAAGAAATGTTTTGACTTTTGGTGGAAGTCAGCCAAGACTTAATTTCTTGTCTCAGCACATCAAGCTAAATTAGAAGACATATTTTATATATTTTTTGGGGGGGGCAGCTCTTATTTCCTGAGTGTTTAGTATCCAAGAAATCACACAATTCTCAATAAATGAAATTACACAATTACACAATAATAGGCTTGCATGCCAATGAAACAGTGCATTTCATAATGAGTTTCTGGGTTGGGTAAAACCTGGGTTGGTTTCCGTTTATCTTTGTTTTATTTTACCCATCCAACACTCCTACAGCCCATTGTTCATGCATTCACTTAACTCTACACTACTGATTCTTGACTGTCTCATGCTACATTGTTTTGTTTCCGTATAGTTCCATTATGTTAATACATTTTGTGTATTATTTGCACTTTCTCGTGTGTCCCCGGTTTTGTTACGTCCTTTTCGAGCCGTGGGGTGTAACAAACACATTCCTGCTTTAATCTGTATAAAAAAAATAGTTTATTGAAACAAGCAGCAGTATGTGTTGTATCTGACCTGCGGTTTTTATTATTTACAGGACCTGCTTCATTTACGACAGCACAATCTTTCACTTCAGCCAACTCTTCTGATGTGTACAACCATAATTCAGTAGCAACAGCTGTACCCACAACATCTACATCAGCATCTACATTACATTTAAGTACTTTGATTCAGACAGAAAAAACTGACCAAACATCAACTACAACTACAGCATCACCAAAGCAGCTTCAATCAACGACACAGTGGTCCTCATCCTATCCGACCACAATGGAAAAGTCAAAAAAGGACCCGTTTCTCACTACTGCTACTGTTAGGACAACACTAACCAGTAGATCAGCAACTCCAAATGTTGGTAGTGACTCTACAGTTACTCTGCCATCTAAAGATGTGACATTTAAACCCACAGCCACTCATGAAAGCAGGTATGCTCAAAGTATACTTCTGTAAAATGTAAATGCTATTTATCATCTATTTAGATCTGTTTGATACTAACTGTTCATTGTCAGTCTAACAGTTCCCTTTTGTTTCAGAAAACCTATTCGGGCAATTGCACTAGTTTGTGGTTCACTTCTTATGTTAATGTTATCTGCAATTTCATGGAAACTGTGGTCATGGCATAGTAAGATCTTTTATTATTATTATTGTTGTTGTTGTATATTAAATATATTTTTTTCCTCTTGTGTACTTTTTATATAGTTATCCGTCTCTTTTATGTTGTAAATATATATAATTTTTTTGGACCATTTCAGAGAAGGCAGTCACAAGAGAGGAAGGGACAGAAATAACAACAGGCCATCACGTAAGTAAATCTTTAACCGTTTAAGAAATATTATTTGACACAGTGCAAAATATGCAGTGCAGAAACAATATAGCAACAAACTCTGGGGACTGTGAAGAGCTTATTTGATGGTTTTTTCTTTGTATTTCATAGGCAAATGACAGAGCTGATCTTCTAGGCAATGAATGGACAACAAATGCTTCAGTTGTGCAATTCAGCCCAGACTCAAACACTGTCCTAATAACATAACCCTCTTTAAGCTTCTTTTTTATTTTTTATTTTTCCAGAGTTTAGTTAGTTAACCTCAGTTTACGAATCAATGCATTTGGGTTTACTTGAAAATTACAGCCAGGTGTTTTGGAGTGAAACTCCAAAGTTAAGTGACTCTTCAGAAATGAGGCCAGAAGATGGTGCTCTGCACATGTATGATAATTAACCGACATGCAATTGCTTTTTAACCATCTAGATACCATAGCAAAAGCTAAGTTATGTTAGGCCTGGTCTTTCATCTCAACTCCCCAGCAAAGCTGTCAGCACCATTAAGAATCTGCAAAACAATAATAATTAGAAATGTCCAAAAAGTGTTCAGCATAAAATGTTTGGAACATAAAAGTGTCTGAATTTCATTATTGTATACAAAATATTAAACCAAGTAGCATCTGCAAACAAACAACGCTTTTCTCAGAACTAGCAAATCTTGTAAATGTTTTAACTGAAAAGTGTGTTTGCTTTATAAACTCTTATAAATAAATAAATAAAGGCTCCAAAGAAGTGTTTCTGCAGTGATGCCATAGAAGAACTATTTTTGGTTTCCCAAAGAACCTTTCAGTGATTAGTTCCTAAATGAACCATTTTGAAGAACCTTTTCTGCATTTGACAGTTTGAAGTTAATGTTCAAGGTTCTTCATGGAACCATCGATGCCAATAAAAAACCTTCATCTTTAAAAGTGTAAAGACAATGTTTTGGTCACTCCCCTGAAATTTCAATTTGAATGTGTTACATGGTGTGTCCTTCTTAAACTTTTAACGCTATGGTTATTCAGGAAAAATCTATCTTAAACCATAAGGAACCACCTTTAGGAATGACATAGAATGATGTGGTTATTCTTGTTTAAGGCTCAGTTTATACAGTAAGTAAAATCTCATGGGAGGCACTTGTTTTATTCGCGAATGCCCAAATAAAACTTAAAACCAGCTAAGCTACAAGTTCCGTGATCAAACTCCAACTTCTGGGTAATTTCTAAAGAATTTCAGCCTTTGGGTGAATGAGTAATTCATGAAGGTTTGACTATTTCAACGCTACCTGAATAATTACAGGTTTTAAGGCGTAATTCAAAAGCACACACCAAGTAACAAATCACATTAAATTAAAGGACACAACCACGTAACTCATCCCACAGTATTTCATAAAGGTGGTATTCATCATGTCTAAAACAGCTTGTTCTTTTACTATACAAACCAGTTTCATAACAAAGCGCAGACCTCGGGCCTTCATTTAACACTACAGTTTCATACTGACGGTCAGGTTTTGTCACATGGTAAACCTGACTGCCTGGTTCTTTTAGTTTCTCCTCCCCAGGCTTCACTTCCTCCTCCTACTTTTCTCAATAGTTGACACTACTATTCTTAGTAGGTGTTTGTGAGAATTTGTGCAATTATATCAGCTGGTCAAACAGCATTTCAGGCAAAGTGAATTATAAAGACTGTTAAATAGAACAACATAATACTGTATTGTACTGATCAATGGAAGTGCAATACAATCATAAGAATTATTTTAATATTACTTTAACTGAATGGAATTAACATTACCAGGTGAACAAGCAACAAAAGGACCAAACACTACAAACAGCAATAGCGATCTTGACATTTAGGCACCCTGACAAGTATAATGTAGGGAACCAACTCATTCTGAAAAAAATGAAAAATTTAATGCATGTTTCATACTAAATACTAGCTCTTCACTGACTGTAAAAACTAAAAATGTGCTGTTCAGTCATGAAATCATTAGCTTGAATTGACTTCCCTGTTCCCGTGAGTCCACAACCTTGCGGCCACAAAAAAACAAAACAAAAAAGGCCTGTGTTGTATTCATAGTTGTGCTTTATTTCCAACAGACTCACCTCTTTTCTCTGTGATAGAGGCTAAACTCTGATTAGGCAGTTTTTTCCCCCGCAATATCAGCACGGCAACGATTACCTCCGTTGTTTGGCAGGATAAATCAACAGACAGTCAAACGTTTCTTGTAATGCAGGTTTGACACATAAACCAAGAATCCAGGCAAACCGGAATTACTTGACATTTCTTTTGTCTGTGTCTTTCTGTGGGTAACCGTTTGTTACGTGGGCTATGTTTCCTCTTCAAAAGGACAGACGTTTAACGAATGTTCAGGCCATCCCGGAAGATAGCATCATCCTGGTTCCCTCAACCAAAACCCAATACTATGTTTCTATAAGCTTTCGCTGCAGAAAATAAGCTCTGTGACCAACCAAAGTTTATGATTCTTGCATGTTTTGTACTTTGTGATAATCTTCCAAAATTAATTCAGCTTTAATGCATTTTTAAGCCTAAACAGAATGGTAAAAACTAAGCTATAAACAAACTACACCATAGTGACATGCCTCCAACGCTGCTGCCGTTATGCTTCCTACAGCTCTTTCAGTTCTTATTTTATAAAATATATATTTTCAGGAAGAATTGGAACTGTTTGCAATAGTGTGATTATGAACAAAATGAGCATTTTATAAAAGCAGACTAGTGGCCCACAGTTTACCTGTTCGTTGTGATGAAATGTAATGTCCTTATCAATCTCCGCAGTCCCATTTAACCACTTGTTAAGGGGGTACTACTGATGTATTTGTGTTAACCAAAGACCTTATTTTAGGCGTTTAACCAAATAACCTTTAAAAAAAAAAAAAAAAAGAACCAGAATCAGAAGTGCTAAAATGCAACTGATGCTATCCACCTTTTTCTTCAACTCGGAAATAAGCTTATGGGTGACAATGAAAAGCTACAGGGAAACAACAAAGAGAATAACAACATGCAGTAAATGGTAAAACTGTTTGAACTACACACCAGTTTGCAATATCAAGCAGCAAAACCAGCTGTTTTGTACAGCTAAAAATAACTGGAGGCAGATGAGACCGAAATCCAAACCCATTAAACCCGCTCTTAAGTGACAATAAAAGGTAGATAACTGATGCTGTCCTTATGACGTACATTTGTTTCTTGATGAATCAAGCATAGTATTTTAGAATTTGTCAACGACTGTAAAACGTGAAATAGAAAATCCAAATTCATCAGAGTTTAACCCCCCATTGAAATGCAACAATTTAGAATTTATTCTTCATCAAAAAACGTCAGAAAAGTTATTGACAATATAAATGTACTAATTTGATAGCACTTCACAATAAAACAATTTTTTAAATCCTTAAATAACACTTTGAGGTGGCCTACAGTTCATATACTGCCCTGGCTGAGCTTGTTGGTCAAAGTCTTGTTATTCCTGATTTACCACCCCGTTCACCCTGCGTCATCTTAAAGTGCCCTTAACCCCAGTACCAGCCGTTAAGATCTTTGACAATTCTGTACTCCTTATTCCTTCTAATATGATCACAAGTGCGACAGGCGTGTTCAAGACCAAATGATGATCCCACTGAAACGAAATGTTCTCTCCAGGTGAAGTACTGCATGTACAGTTCCTCGTTTTGGTCCAAATGCTTCAGGTGGTCAGCCATTTCTTTTGCGGTTGGAAAGTCGTCCACATGGATGAAGGCTTTACTTGGTATAAACTGCTCGTAGTTGTCTCTGGACGGGCCAAGAACGACAGGAACGGTGCCAAGCGCTAAAGCATTAAACACCTTCTCAGTCATATAGTCTTTATGAACGGAATTCTCAAAAGACAAGTAAAATTTGCAACTAGACACCACATTTGAATAATCTGCATTACTAACTGGATTGTTAAAGTGCCTGCCATACGCCGACACTTTGATGTGTTTTGCTAACTCGGTATAGTATTGTGAACGCCTATAGCTTGGTCTGTAGTTGCTTACTATCCAACAAACTAATTTGTCCTTCTTTGGGATCGTATATTTTTTCTGTTCCTCTTTGGCCTCTGTGATCCAACCGTAAGGTACTGGAATGTCCGAATCCCTGCGGTAGTTGGAAGTTAGATTAAAAAGACTGTTTAGTGGGCCAATTGGATATGAATTGGTTGGAGACTCCATATTCCACCATATCCACTTCTGGAAAGCAGGTCGTGGGAGTTGCGGCATGTTGGATATATCCCCGCTAATATCTCTATGATGGAACATAACTCCATGTGCTTGGTTAAACAGACCTCTGTCATCCGTTAAACGACAGCCATGGATATTGAAAGCTGTACTGCAGGGTCCAAGGCCAAAACTAACGCCGAAAGGCCACATCCAGATCAACAGGAGGGTTTCCGGTTCCTCTTTCTTTGCAGTAGTTGGCAGGGGTTTTGGTGCAGATGTAGTCATCGGGCGTTCGTCCGAGGTGACGTTCACAGTGCACCTGTAGTTCTCCATACTTAAAACACTAAGGCACGCTTCTGTACTGATGTTGTTTACCTGGACTTTTGTAGCAGTGAATTTGAAGAAGCTTATGTTTGGACTGCAGTACACATAGATTATAATACATGCCATCAAAATCATGCCACTTATCGTGGCCCAAGTGGTTTTTGATGCTGAGAACATTTTGCTGACCCCTAATGATAAAGATATAAAAAAATATATATATTAACAATTGGCTTAAAATATTATAAAATATAAAATAAGTAGCAATATTTGTAGCAATAGCCAACAATACTTTGTTTGGTCAAAATTCATTGCCAAAAATCATTAGTATCATGTTGCAGGAAGATACTTGGTAAATTTACTATCATAAATTTATCAAAACTTAATTTTTCATTAGTAATATGCATTGCTAAGAACTGCATTTGGAGAACTTTAAATGCGACTTTCTCAATATTTAATTTTTTTTTTTCACCCTTAGATTCCAGATTTTTAAATAGTTGTATCTCAAACAAATATTGTATGATCCTAACAAACCATACATCGATGGAAAGCTTATTAAGTTTTCAGGTGATGTTTAAATCTCAGTTTCAAAAAATTGACCCTTATGACTAGTTTTGTAGTCCAGGGTCACAAATAGGCTTTGAATACATAAATATTCTGTAACACTTTGTTTTACAGTGTCGTTGTTACATGTACTTTAGTAAACCTGTAAATTGTGCATAATGACTGATCCTAAACCAAACCCAAAACCAAAGTATATTATGTTGATTAATATTACTCAGTGCTTCTAACAAGGACACCTCAAAATAAAGTGTAACCAAATATTCGACTGTCAATATAATGTTTAAGGAAGTATAAAAGTTTGTGTAGCTAAAAGACAAAATAGTTATGTCTTGTGTTATATTAAATATGCGCTAGTTTTACTATTCTTCATATGCCTATTTATAAACAAAATTTCGCATTTTTGTCGTGATCGTAAATCTGCGCTCTGTTAAGATGACACATATATATATATTTAACTAATAAAATATATAAACGCTAAAACGATACGTTGTTCTCGTTCTCTCTCACTCTCTTTTTTAAATCTACTTTCGCAATTCTGTACTTTCAGTTTTGCTGACTAAAGTATTTCATTTGGATGTATGTATTTTCACTCTACCTAGCTATTTTCGATTTCGACAGAAAAAAAAACTTGACTTACCTTTATTGCAAAAGCCGAGAAGATCAACATTTGAATCCATTCTTAGTCAGGCGCGTCCTAAATCATTTAACAACCATCCATGTTTGACGCGCTGGCCAGGTGAGGTGCTGAATACGCTTTGCATATTTTTCATAGGATATTAAAATAAGCAGATCAGCAGGTGACTGTCGTAACTATTTTACATAATACATACAGAGCCGTCCCAAGCTGGGGCGGGGCCCAGTGCAAGGTAGGGAATGCGGGGCCCGGCCGCACCTGTTGCACCTGAATAAATCACCTCTTTTCAATTATAGCATATACTTAACGTGTCTCTGACAGGTTCTGCAACGCGAGAGTCACAAATATAAACTTGTACATGTAACTGCACGTCCCATTGTCATGATTATCTTTCATCCATCTTTTATAGTAGTTAATTGTATGAACAGTTTGTTTTTTGTTCCATTCTTTTGGAACGAACCATTTTTCCCTGTAACAACACATCTAATCAGCTCTTCAACTGTGCACCGTACTTTTTACATTACGTCAGGTGTCGTCCGCTTCAGTTGTTTTAGCTGTACAATTTACCAAACATTCCGTTTTGCCACTTAATACTACTAACTAGTATTTGATATTAAATAATTCTAATGTATTATCATAATAAAGTAGTAGAAAAAAATGTGGACAATTACTAATTGTATTTTTCCCCTAACTGAAATAAGGAACAAGAAAATATACACTGAACATACAAGTTCCTGCTGAGGGAAAAAAACACTATCAGCTGTTAACAATTACCGGTACTATGTTTTGGGTCATATTTTATTGTTGTTTTAACATGCTACCAATAGAAGGCAACAAATTACCTGTAGAGACCTACAGCGACCATTACAATTTCAATTAAAACCAATACAATTCCCATTATAAACACTGAAACCATCACTTTTTTTAGTAACTGTGTTCAGTAACTTTATATTTCTCTCACCTAAAGACACCTACAGGGAGGTGTCAGGTTTAGCCGCTAACCCATTTAGCATTGATGAATAGCATAACAACCCATTATAAGCGAGAAATATCTTTTTCAAATGTTGGCTATTCAAAAGTACCGGTATCCATGAAGTCTAAAGAAATAGCGTTTTTTGTGAACACTATATTATTGCTGATAAACAGATGAAGACAAAAGATATTTGAAAAAAACAAAAACAACAACAAAAAAATAATAAAATAAAAACAAACAAGTGTTCCTTTTGAGAAGTCTAGGTTCCAAACAAAATGTTTTTGTTTGTTTAAAACCTTTCTGTTTTCTAAAAACATACAAGTTTTAACAAAAAGCTTTTTTTTGAAAGTCCCCATGAAATCAAAATGTACGTTTTTTTTTTTTGCCTTTTTCCAGATAGCACACGTACATCTGCAAGATATTTGTTAAAGATCACTTGATCTAGAAAGCATCTGCTATGTACAAACATTTCACGGAGATTTCAAGATGTCAGTTTACATACATTCTAAA
Source organism: Labeo catla (assembly GCA_012976165.1). Taxonomy (NCBI): domain Eukaryota; kingdom Metazoa; phylum Chordata; class Actinopteri; order Cypriniformes; family Cyprinidae; genus Labeo; species Labeo catla. The sequence continues at coordinate 130,156 of VONZ01000652.1, read as the reverse complement.
TCGTAAACATCTTAAAGACATCTCCGTGATGTATTTGTGTTATTAGGGTTAGTACCCAGATAGCACACATACGTCTGCAAGATGTCTGTTAAACATCACTTAATCTAGAAAGCATCTGCTGTGTACAAACATTTGACGTCTGTAAGATGTCAGTTTTACATAAATTCTAAATCATAAACATCTTAAAGACATCATATATTTGACATCTGATATGAAACATCCTATAGATGTATTGCAGCTGAGCAAACACTCTAAAAAAAAATACGTCTTGTAGATGTAAATGCAGACGTCAAATAGACGTTTCCGTGATGTATGTGTGCTATCAGGCGGTCAGGGCTATCAGGTATGAATATGTTAGCCTTAAGATTATCTGTAAGCTACCCTGATAGCACACGTACATCACGAAGACATCTATTTGATGTCTGCATTTACATCTGCAAGACATATTTTTTCAGAGTGTTTGCTCATCTGCAATACATCTATTGGATGTTTCCTATTAGACGTCAAATAGACGTATATTAGATGTCTTTAAGATGTTTATGATTTAGAATTTATGTAAAACTGACATCTGGAAGATGTCTTTAAGACGTTTGTACACAGCAGATGCTTTCCAGAGCAAGAGATCTTTAACAGACATCTTGCAGACGCATGTGTGCTATCGGGGTAGTGCATTTAGAATATATACGCATTCAGTTCTTACAGTCTATAACTTCTGCCAATATGGATCAACGTTTTTGATGACTTGATCACTCTGCACGTCAGCGTCTCATCAAACTTTCTGTCCAATCAGATGCTCTCTATAATCTGACACGTCCTGCCCTATAAATACACGCTGAAGCTGCAGCTGCACTTGTTCACGAAATTGTACTTCTTGTTCAGTAAATGGTAGGGGATAGGGAATGATTCAGACAGAGTAAATATGCATTTCATTGGGGCAAATGAATTTTGGTTTTGCATTGTGTCACACGAACCGCCACAGCGCTTAATGTTATTTTATATATAGATAATGTGATGAGATTGTGGCTGCCATGAGCTGTCAAATGCAACTTTACCAAGTTCAACAGCTCTGCCCCAAGCTGTGATATAAACAAAACGCTATTGGCTATTAAAAAAAAAGGGGGCGGGTATGAATAGTCCCGCCCTGTCTTCCTTATTCAGTTGAAATTACATCAACACATAGAATAACCCTGTGTGTTTCAAAGCACTTCAGTGGACCTTTAAAGGATTAGTTTAACCAAAAATGAAAATTACCCCCATTATTTACTCTTTCCTTCTATCAGACGAATGCGCTAACAGTTGTACACAAAAGCAGCTGAAAACCAATGTTTGTTTGCTGGAGCAAAGGAAGCAAAGTTTCCTTACTTTACCAAAGTAAAACTAGTCTTCTCTTGGTGTGTATCGAAATCCTCAGATTTTTTTTTTTTAAAACAAATCCTCGTTTTGTACTTCTAATTTGTGGCCGCTGTTTTGCTTTGGCTTAATGCCATGTTCGCTTTCATCATGTGATGAAATGATGAAAGCGAACACGGCGCGTGCACACTGCCGATGTATTACACCATCTGCCCGGAGCTGCTTCCATGTAAAACTGTTAGTGCAAGCTAGATTAACGTGATTATTACGTTTTATATATGGATATTTTTCTTACAAAAATTCATCGATTCGCTACAGGAGGCCTTTATTCACCCCCGGAGCCATTTGAAGCACTTTTTTTTTTATTATGGATGGATGCACTTTATTGGACTTGTTTTGGACTGATGAAAAGAAACACTCATCTATGCCGTTCTAAAGCTTGGAAGTGCCTGGACAATTTTTAATATAACTCTGATTTTAATCGTCTGAAAGGAAGTCAGTCATATACACCTAGAAGGTGAGCAAATAATGTGCCAATTTTCACTTTTGGGTAAAGTAACCTTTTAAAGCCCGCTTCTTGACTTCAAATGTGAATCTGTGTTGAGCTTATCCAGATCATATTTAGGGCCCGAGCACCGATGGTGGAAAAAGACCCTATTGGAATTATAAAATTTCAACTAAGTGCCCCTCGAGCTATGTTTCACATACACAAAATATGGTAGACATATGTAACATGCCAATACCTACAAAGAAAAGTCCCCTCGGTACAAAGTCCAAAACCCAACAGGAAGTCCATTTTGAATTTCTCTGCAAGTTTTGTGCCGTTTTTAGGTGTTGTATTTAAACAAACTTCTAGAGTTTTAAACAGACATTTGTTTGAGTTTTCAACACCAACATTTGGTCAGTGTAACTCCTCTGTGACATTAAATTACGAGGATCTTGAGTTTTCGCTGACGGGCGTGTCAGTAACAGCCTGAGAAACTTTGATGTTTAGCCATGAAAAAGACAGTTGTTGTAATTCAGACATACAATGTCCGCTCTGCACCAGAATTCACATTTGAACACACGCTAATGCCCATATTCAGTTATAGCCATAGCGCCACCTGCTGGTAACAGGAAGTGCCATGTTTTACGCTTTAACGATCTCCTCCTAGAGATTTAATGACATCTTTTTATTTGACAATATTTTATTTTGTCAGTCTAAAGGCCTTTGTGATGTTAAATTGCAAAGATCTTAAGTTTTTGTTAAAGGGTGTGTACGTGGCGGCCTGACAAATTGTTTCACCATGGGAATAGATTATGTAGCTCAGCCAAACAACAATCATAGCGCCACCTGTTGGCAACAGGATACGTCATGCTTTACACTAACCCAAACATACCATGTTCAATCTGCACCAAACTTCATATATTTTATAAAAGAGCTGGTCTGAAGACATCTACATGCCAATATCCAGTATAGTCATAGCGCCACCACTTGGTAGCAGGAAGTTTGGCACGTATATGACTGATGTACTTCTTCCATATATACCACTTTAAATGCATGTTGCCCACTGTTCCTTTCAGCTCTTTCAGCTTTATTTAAATCGTATTTTCATCTAGCTTTTACCATTCTGAAAGACTTATTATGTCCTCTATCATGTCATAGTCTGCTCCTGACTCTCAAAATGACACACACATGTTTTTTCCTCAGCTTTATTTCAACGTGTGTGGACAGGCTTTAGTTAAGCATGGAATAACAATATGACAGTCCTCTCTCTCTCAATGTGAGTAAGTTATGCTCTTCTAAAGACATGTACACTGACCCCTGCTGACAGACAGCAGGCAATTACAGACAAGTATTAGTCTATGAAGGCGTCCTCAGCCATATTCACGCATTAGGACGTACCATCAAGTAACGATTAGTCTGAAACTTCATTTGCCTGAAATTATTTACTATATTACAAGCTTTTTACAACTTAAAAATAGATTAATAACTATCACTACCATATCTCTCTATGTACTTGTAAATACACCATTTAATTATTTTTTGTTTGTTTACAAATCCCGTACCGACACGTTAATCAGTAAATGTAAGGCGGAAGAACAAAGAGGAACAAAAAAAAAAAAGTTCACAACTGTCCATCTATGAAAAAGTTAGCTCTTCTGCAGCTCTGAAATGCAGTCTATATTAAATAAACAAGACTGTTATAATCAGGAAAATCTGACAGTATGACACGGATCAAGCTGTGGATAAACAGGGATGTGGGTATCAGTGCCAGTTTTTAAATGTGTTCTGTTTGGCTAGGCTGACTGCAAACATCAGTTAATTGAACATGACTGGTAATAAAATGAATAGTTACCACATTTCTGCAGCAATACTGTAATGAAGTGAATAATGTAGTGTAAGACAACTGTTCCAGAACCCTTGGTTGTGGTCCTGTCATCAAAAAGCAGATGCATTGTTAAAAAAACAGAAGAAATACAGAAAGCAATTTCGCGGCTTTACATGCAAATTCACCCGATGGTTATATTGAAGGTCTGTCCCAAAAAGCAGCATGCACTGAACTTGAAAATGAAAATCCTAGACCAAGTTCACAAACGGTTAAAACACTCCCTATCTGACACAATGCTGCTCTACAACACCAGCAGCATGTGGACAAAGCCTGCTTTCAAACAAAGCAAGCAGCATCGCTGTGCCATCCTGTAACGGGAAAAGCCAGGATTCACAAAGCAGGTGAGGTTGCGGCACAAAGTGCGAGGAGTATTGCAGGACAACAAAAAAAAATAAATAAAAAATCCCACGGTCCGTCTTTAGAAGGCAATCAACCTACCAGTTTCCAAAGGAGGATCTGTTACAACTGAAGGAGCCATGCTGATTTATTAATGGCAGAGCATCGGTTGGCACTTTTGGACCTTTTGTTCACAACCTTAACGGAGGGTAATGAAGTCCAACAAACCCCCTGAGAGAACTTAAAGGTAATGGCTGTTCCCAGAAATGGGACACAACCAGGACAAAAGACAAAAACATCTAAAGCTAACAGTTTTTACAGTTCAGCTCACACTCAGATGCTCCGAGTGACTCTCATTATTCACAGTGCATGGGGTAGCGACTGAGAGGAAAAAAAAAAAAAACATTTAACATTGCCTGACATAGTTAAGACAGTTTCCAGGCACATGCTTTCCGCTGCCCGTCTCAAGTGCTATGCTTTACCTACATACAGGCTCTCAGTGCACATCCAATCAAATGTGCAGTGCTACCTAGGTACTTAAAATGCCGAAGGGAAAAAAAATATGTAATAATAAAGTTGGCCGTTGTTGATGATGGAATGCAGTACTTTCCCTCATCTCACTCTGGACAAAAGTGATATGATGGCGCTTGCTTGAATGAATAGGAATGTTATCCGATGAGGGAATGGCTGTTAATAAGGTGCAGGCTTTGTGTCTTTAGATGCGCATGTGAGATTGTCTTTATGAGCGTATGGGTCTGTGTGAAGAACCCTCGTCGCCGATGCAGCCCGAGCGACCGGTCACAGTGTTTACCTCCCGACAGGTGGCAAAGGAGGGGCTCCTCGCATTACTGCCAAAAAAACAGAGACACGTATGAGAGCAAGCTCAGAAAATCACTGTAGACGTCAGAGCAGCAACAAATCGTAGCTACTGAAGATGAAAAGCATGCAGGAGCTCTGTCTTTACACAAGTTTGTAAAATCATGCGAGAGATCAAAGAAGGCTTTGTGCTCACTGTGGGATTAATTACAAGTATTTGTTGAAGTTTAAACTGCTATGTCTTAACTGGTTATTTCCTGGAGCTTACCTCTGTTAGCTTTGCTTGGGTATATCTTCGTGAAGTGTCTGTACTCCTCTGGAGGAGGGAAGTCGTCCAGAGGATGAAAAGAATACTTAGACTCAAAATCATCTGTTGGAAGAGACAAATAAAAATCTTACGGTTCAAAAACGTTGGTCTGGTAGTGTTTAATGTTTTTTTAAAGAAGCCTCTTCTGCTCACCAAGCCTGCATTTGTTTGATTCAAAGTACAGCAAAAACAGTACAATTTTGAAATACTTGCACTATTTAAAATAACTGCTTTCTATTTGAATATATTTTAAAATGTGATTTCAAAAGCTGGATTTTTAGCAAACTCCAGTCTCCAGTCACATGGTCCTTCAGAAACCATTCTAATATTCCAATGTGCTGCTCATAAACATTTATTTTTATTATTGTTAAAATTAGCTAAATGGCAAAATAAATAAATAAATAAAAATATACTGACTCCAAGCTTTATATTGTATAATGTTCGAAAGGTTTTATTTCAGATAAATGCTGGATCTTTATATTCATCCACTAAATTGCATTATGGATGATCGTAGAAAGAGTGAGCACATGCCTGATAATGTCACTGGATTGTCTAAAAAGCCATTAAGTCTAATTATTTGATGGGTCGTTCCGTGCCAAATTAATCAAATTTCAGAAACTTCCCTGGCTCAAATTTTTGGTTTTGCTAATATTTTTCTGAAGACGGTTAGACATATATAGTGATCAAAGCCAAAATATGAAATGTCACAGATGTGTATTTTCTGTAATCCACTATTTTGTTGAGGGGGGTTCAAAACAGCAGTTTCCACCTGAGATTCAAAGTTAAATTACAGGGGGGTAAAAATGACTTTACAAAGATGGCAGCATCATTATGTTATTTGTACACAGAGATTGGTAGTTCTATTAGCAAAATCTGTTGACTTTATTAATCTTTGTTGCATTATATGTCAATGGTGACCATTCAAAAATGGGGAAAAAGCACTTTTCAAGTGTTTTTCTCCAAAGTTTGCATGCTTGTAACTTAAGAAGTATATAAAGACATCTGAGTGTCTGTTTAGATTTTGGTTATTAAAGAACTTTCCTTTTGGCATCTTCAATTTTAAGGCCCTACATGGTTCAGTTCCAGAGTTATTGGGATCTAAATATGGCTCCACAAGTAAACTTTTGTATACAATTGTATACAATTTCATTTTCCAAGGTGTGCGAGCATGCAACTCAAGAAGTATTAAAGATATCAATATAATTTTATATTCTGGTTCTTAATAAACATTTCCTTTGGAATCTCCATTTTCAAGGACCCATTTCATTCAGATTTAGAGTTTTTTAAATTTTGGCTCGGTTTCAGTGTGAGGTCACTTTGCATAAAGCTAATACTTGTGTTTGAAGAACACTGTCTGAAGAACAAATACCAAATGAGAAATGTATCTTGTTTCCCTGTCTTGTCAAGATAATTGCATAGAACATATTTGTATGAAAATATCCTCTTTTCCCCTTAGTCTGCACGCCTGTAACTCAGGAAGTATTAAAGATCTTAACATGATTTTAGATTCTGGTTCCTAAGAAATTGTCATTTTTTTAAGCCCAGTCCCAGAGAATAAGGAATGTTTAAACAGCTGAATCCTAGCCATTTTCACTGGAATATGTCAATATGTATTTATCTAATCATGAATGTTGACACTGCAAGTATTGAAATAATATCAGTAACCACGCGTGTGGAAATGTATGGTGTAACATCAAAATATCCAGAATTAATTGTTAACTCCAGGTAAAGTAGGAACAGTAGGAACAGTTTAAAATATAAAATAAGATTAACCAGGATCCCATTTATTCAGGGTTAAGAATTACCCAATGTTAATTATTTCAGGTCCAAGACGCCTTAAATGTTTCAAAGTCCGATTTACTATCAGAATGAAAGAAAAAGAGATTATAATACTTAATCCAGGGGCCAACTGCATAAACTTAGCCTCTAAGACCGTGTCTTAAGAACTTGCCTGACCAACTAGCAGTTAGCTAAAAGGTAATCATTCTTATTTTTTGTATTCAACTTAGACTAATCTACAGTCCTACGTAACTGAATTTGAAAAATTATGACCAGTCTTAAAGAAAAACATTGGCTGACTAACATTTAAGACTAGCCTTAACCTTTTATGCAACCGACCCTGGTGAGGCAAATCTTGGTTTATTGACGTGAATACAATATATGAGGAAAGCAACCACACTTCCTAGGAGGCGTGGGTTTTATTTCAGATGTAGTTACAATACTGCATTTTTGCTTTGTAGCTTCAGAAGCTGTCAACATGAACAAAATCCCTTCTTTCAAATATCCTTGAATATATAATCTTACAAATACACTACTGAGAGCAAGTTACTGTGCCTCAACTTGTCCATTTTTAGTGCATTTTTAGCACTAAGACATATATAGTCTGGAATTGTTTTCATTGTTTCAAAATTATTTATTTTTCAGATATTCCCCTTTAAATACAATAGGCATCAGCTGTATACAAAGTGACCGACATTTGGTTTTCGACCACTGAAACTGGGTAAAATTCAACATGCAGCCACAGCGAGATCCCCATATCTCTGGAACTGAATGATAATGGGCCTTAAAAATGAAGATTTCAAAAGAAATGCTCATTAAGAACCAGAATTCAAAATTGTAGAGGTGCTCCGATCAGGATTTTTGAGGCCAATCACCGATTGCCGATCACAGGAAGCTGTATCTGCCGATCCGATCACCGATACCGATCTTTTTAAAGCCTCCTATTAATCATGTAAAATTATTTATAGAGATACTCCAATCAGGATTTTTAGACACTTATTCAGGGCCTGGAGTTTTTGTTTTTGTTTTGTTTTGTTTTGAGAGAGAGGGGAGTTTTTTTTAATTTGAGGGGCGGAGAGGAGACTTAAAATATATATATAGAAGATATATATATATTTTTAGAATTGTGCATTTATTGCAAAATAGCTTGCACACATCACAAATCTATTTCCACAAACATATTTATCCATTATTTTGATTTCAGATCCAAACATTGTTATTGAAAATATCTTTTCAGCATGTTTACCGCAAACAATGCGCTGTCACTTTAATTCTGCGCGCGCGGCACAGACTCCGTGCCGAAACGATCTGTACACTGCTGCAGATACACCGCTCCTGGAACGCACTACTAGACTGCAACCGTGTGCAGCTTAAACGCTTTAATCCGTTAGCATGAGAACGGGAAAAAATACGCACTGCAAACGGAGGTATGTGAACGTGGCGTTATGTGTTTACGCTTCAAGTGTGCATGAGCGCCCAGTCTCCAGGAGAGCGCGCGAGCGTTAAATGGTTAAACACTGGAAAGAATTAAAAAGAAAAGCAGTTTACAAACTTTAGCGATGATGCGACACTGATTCTATTGTGCAAGTAACAATTCCTTTGCCAACTGTGCAATCATGTGGTGATTGGAAGCCATTTGCGCACTTTTGTGTGAAAGAGAGAGAGCGCGCGGTCATTCACTCACCCTGTTTGTGAAATTACAGCTCACATAATTTTTCAAATTACTTTATAAGTTATTTAATGAAGAAATATGAATTGTACCTCACCTTCAGCATTACTAATTGTTTTACCCGCGCCAAAAAGCGCCTGAGACGGTGCCGTTGCATGTCGTACCAAACCTTTCACGGCAGGCGCGTAATCAGTTTTAGATCGGTTTATGAGATCGGCCTTTTTAGAGACCGCCGATCAAACATCGCCAAGCGATTATCGGCCGATAGTGATCGGTAGCCGATCAATCGGAGCACCCCTACAAAATTGTATTGATACTTCAATACTTCTTGAGTTACAGGCACGCAAACTTTGGAAAAAGAATATTTACGGCACTCAGGTAGGTATGCTATATATATAATCTGTATGCAAAGTGACCAATATTTGGTTTTTGACCATTGAAAATGAGCGCAATTTAACATTAATGGTTCGTGAAGCCATATTTAGATCCCAATATCTCTGGAACTGAAGCATACAGGGCCTTAAAAAAGATGCCAAAAGGAAAGTTTGTTAAGACCCAAAATCTAAAAGGGCATTAAGATATATTTAATATTTCTTGAGTTACAGGCATGCAAACTTTGGAGAAAAATGAAAAGTGAAACACTTGCTTTTTCCCATTTTTGAATGGTCACCATTGGCATATAATGCAACAAAGATTAATAAAGTCAACAGATTTTACTAATAGAACTACCAATCTCTGAGTAAAAATTATATAATGATGTGGCAATCTTTACAAAATAGATTTTTACCCCCCGTAATTTGACTCCAAATAAAAAAATTGCCATTTTGACCCACCTCTACAAAATAGTGGATTACTCCATAAATTTACATCCGTGGCATTTACGATTTTGGTTTTCATCACTATACATGTTTGTCTTTCTTCCTAAAAAATATTGACGACAAAAAAAAATTTGAGCAGGGGAAGTTTCAGAAATTTGGTTATTTTGGCACAGAACAACCCTGATATCTTGTTAGCATCGTCATACACTGGCTGGATAGATGATTCAGAAACAGCTGCGACTGCAGATGCTTCTAAACTTATTAAATGAGTAACTTTGTTTTTTGAAATATGAAAATAAATCGAAATATTTTAACTTTATAACAGGTTTAACACCAAGCGTTGACGTATTTTGCACAATACCAGGGCCCAAGAATAAAGACAGGCCATTGTGAGAGTGTTTCTGGTCACATGACAGAATCATTTCTTGCCCTACGAGACGAGCGAGTTTCTATTGTTAGTTTCAATTAGGAGAAAACATCCTCTCTATATGAACAGACGATGTTGAAATGAGGATGTGAGGGCAGGTGTGGGCTGAGAGTGAGCTTGAAGGACTCACCTACAAAGGAACGGGAAATGGAAGTGTGTCCATTGCGGATGGGCGGGGGAGGGGGTGGGGGTCCGGCTGGTGTGCGGGAGGGGGGAGGAGGGGGCTTGCCTCGGCTCGGGACATCTGAGGTAGTGCCGTGAGTCCGGTAAGGAGGTGGAGGCGGAGGAGGAGCATCCCTGCCATTCCGTGACGGCTGCCCAGGAACAGGAGGAGCTAGTAAAGGAAGTCATATTGAGAATGTCAACAAAATAACTGACAGATAAATAGCAATACACAAATAGTTTAAAATTAAATTTTGATCTGTTCCTCAAACAAAAATTATTATGACTAAATAAAGTGCTTGAATGACATAGGCTACATCTATTGTGCTTTTGTGGTATCCTTTGTGGAAATTGAGAGACGTGGTCACAATTATAGATGTATGAACAAGAGCAGCTTCAAAATACTCCTATGTGTGTTACACAGAAATTAAACAGTAAATAATGACAAAACATTTTTTGTGTGAACTATTCTTTAAAAAATTACTCTAGAAACACTGGTTTAAAAGTTTAGGGTTCTTTTTTATTCATTTTATTTTTGGACAGTAAGATTTTTAATGTTTTTTTTAAAGAAATCTCTTCTGCACACCAAGCCACCCATTTATTTGAGTCAAAGTAGAGAGAAAGAAAAAAAACAAAAAAAAAAACAGTAAAATTTTGAAATATTTTTACTATTTAAAATAACTGTTTTCTATTTGAATAGATTTTAAAATGCAATTTATTCCTGTGATTTCAAAGCTGAATTTTTAGCATCATTACTCCAGTCACATGATCCTTCAGAAATCATTCTAATATTCTGATTTGCTGCTCAAAAAAACATTTATGAAAACATCCAAGCATACAATTTTTCAGGTTTCTTTGATGAATAGAAAGTTCAGAAGAATAGCATTTATCTGAAATAGAAATCTTTCATAACATTATAAATGTCTTTATCATCACTTTTGTTCAGTTTAAAGCATCCTTGCTAAATAAAAGTATTAATAATTTCTTCCCCCAAAAAATAAAATAAAATAAAATTATACTGACTCCAAGTTTTTGAATGGTATAGTCTGTGTTACAAAAGCATTTTATTTTAGATAAATGCTGATCTTTGGATCTTTGTACTCATTAAATAATCCTGAAAACTACTACTACTAAAATGTTTCTTGAACAGCAAATTAGCATATAAGAAAGATCATGTGACACTGAAGACTGGAGTAATGATGCTGAAAATGTAGCTTTGATAACAGGAATAAATTACATTTTAAATATATATTCAAATAGAAAGAAGTTATTTTAAATAGTTCATAGTATTAAAATATTTCACAATATCCTTGCTGTATTTTGAAGCAAATAAATGCAGGCTTGGTGAGCAGAAGAGACTTCTTTAAAAAAAACTTTAAAAATCTTACTGTTCAAAAACTTTTGACTCAGCAAAGATGCATTAAATTGATCAAAAGTGACAAAAAAGGCACGTATAATGTTACAAAAGATTTAAATAAACACTGTTCTTTAGAACTTTCTATTCATCAAAAAATCCTGAAAAAAATTATCAAGGTTTCCACAAATATATTAAGCAGAAAAACTCTTTTCAACATTAATATTAAGACCAGCAAATCAGCATACTAGGATGATTCCTAAAGGATCATGTGACACTGAAGACTGGAGTAATGATGCTGAACATTCGCCCTTTGCGTCACAGGAATAAATTACATTTTAAAATATACTGAAGTGGAAAACAGTTACTTTAAATTGTAATAATATTTCACAATATCACTGTTTTCACTGTATTTTTGATTTGACTATTAGTATTTTTTAAATGGAGCCTTGGTGAGCATAAGAGCTTTTTTTTTTTACCACATTTTTAAATAGTAGCATATTTTAAAACTGAAATTATTAACTTTAAGAGATTATATGAATGTCACAGAAAATACAGTTCACCTGCTCCTCGTCCTGGGGGCTCTCGTGCTGGAGGCGGGGGTCTGGCTGCCTGTGGGGAGGGTGACGGTGGTGGAGGCGGTGCATGTCCGCGTGTCGGTGTGTGCCCACCAGCTGAAGGCTTCTTGCTGAGCGAGTTGTGTCTCTGGGGCAGTTCGGGGGCTGCCTCGTTCACTGGACTAGAGGGGCCATTGGAAACCCCAGACTGCTGACGGTAAGGTGGCGGCGGCGGGGCCAGGGAGGAAGAAGAGGATGAAGACGAGCGGCTGCTCGCAGGTGACGGAGGAGGTTTCACTGGCGGAGGTGGTGCGTTTTCACGCACCGGCGCTGGAGAGGGTCCTCGCTGCCCTGGAGTCGGCGGAAGTGGCTTTTCGCGATTGTACAAGGGCGCCGCGGCTTTCTGCGGTGGGGCGGGAGGAGCGTTTCCACGCCGGGACATGGGGGGCGGTGGAGGTGGGGCTGAAGAGCTGTGCTTCATACCTGTAGAGGGGCTGCTGCCTCCACCGGGGGAACGGGAGAGATCAGGCAGGGATGGTCTCTGGGAGCGGCCAGGCTCTGGAGGAGAGGTCTGCTGAGAGGGACTGTCGGGGTCATCGTGACTGCCGGGTGGGCGAGGCGCAGCAGAACGAGTGCCAGGAGGGTGCAGTGCAGACCTGCCTGCAGAACCATCTGCAACACAACCGGTTCAGCAGAAGAATGAACCATAATTACATGGTATGAGTTTACTCTGAGTAAACACCCTTTGTATATTTGAGAAGCACTGGCACAATATTCTAATATCTAACGATCACTGCAGAATGAATAAGCACAAGTTTTTGAGAAAAGATTCAAGTAGGAAATCTTTACACTCTTAAAGGGAACCCTGGGTATTAAGACTTGTATGGCTTAATATAACATAAATGATCTATTTTACTGAAATATGTAGTAGAAAACAAACGCTTAAACCAAATGCTGTACCATCGATTTTTCCACAAAAGGAATCTTAATATATTGAGTGAAATGCGTGTTGACAAACTCCTTCAGTAGCTGCGGCGTCATGACAAGCATTGGCATGTTTACATCCTGTAAGAATGACATCTAGCATTTGCCGTTTGTAAGTTCTTTTAGCAGCTGTGATATACTAAAAGCCTAAAAGGCATCAGGGCTAAAGTGGAAAGAACAAAAACGCGGGTCTTTAGGAAGTTTTATTCGTCCACTGGCATCTTCCCATTCTTTTTTCCTCTTCCTATTGCTAGGAAAAGCAGTGAAGACTTGCATCGCTTCTTGTTGCCCTTTCAGGGCTCTACACTTACTTTTCTTTTTAACTTAAAAAATTTAGGAGCGCAGTCAAAAATTTCAGGAGCGCCTTCTAATTAATAATTAAATTAATAAGTAATGGCATTTTCCCAACTTTATTAAAAGTAGGCTACGTCATTTTTTTGTCAAATTAAAAATATATATATATATAAATATATATATATATATATTAGGGATGCACAATATTATCGGACTGATATCGGAATCGGCCAATAATGGCTTTAAAAGTAAATATCGGCATCGACCCGATATGAAAAATTATGCCGATATGTCTTGCCCATAAGGGAAATATGTTAACTCAGTGTGCTCAGGGTGTGCTAGCGATTAGATCACGTCAGCAGTGTGGCTCATTCTTAAAATAAAGTTTTGCCTGAATGGTGATTGCATTCACTGTTTTGGATCGCTGCATTTAAACTGAGAATGGACATACAGAATGAGGCTTCGGTGTGTGATAACCGAGTAAACAACTATAGCACGTGGCAGCCTTACCTGGGTCCTATAATGCCTGTTCGGTAAGAAGTAGGGATGTCCGTTTTCGATCATTTCCACGATTGATTGTCGTTTAAATCGTTAACTTTAATGCTGCAAACTGCTTCTATTGTAGTGACATGACAGGATGTGCAATGTCACTCAAAATGCCAGCGTCCTCACCCGAGTTAAAGTTTTTTTTTTTTTTGTAATTTTTTTTTTTTATTTTTAAAAATAAATAATTGGTTAGCAGGCAAATGTTATACATAGCGACCATGACTGGATTCATGCCGTTCGAGCCCACAGATTTAAAACGATACACGGCTGTGTGTTCTGTTTTGCCGGTAGGTCACAAATTTCCATGAACTACAAATAATATTTATAGTTTCTTCTCCCAACTCCTCATCATCTCACACTTTAATTTCACAGGTTTATTTTCTTGTCATTCACTTTTAATACATGTTTTCGTATCTCTTACTGTGATAAACATGCGCGTGGGAAATAAAAGATTTCGTGGCAATGAATTAAGAATTCGTGCATACGACTTATTAATTTGTTCCCTTATTTTACAAATTAATAAATGAATAAATCGTAGGAACGAATTAACGAGTTGTAGTCATGAATTATGTCCTGTTCGTGTCCCACAGCCCTGTCAAAGCGCAGTGCAGCATGTGAAACAATTAGCCTATTTGTGGAAATTATAATTAAACATGAATTAGTGACTAAATTTCTATTACTTTCCACGTTGATCACGCGAAGAGGTGCTTTTGGTGTGAGCGCTTAGTGTATAGATCCTGGTTTGCATTTGCTGCTTCAGCAGGAGCGCGAAAGTCCTCGCAGTGCGCGGCAAAATGAAGCGAATATTGAGGAAACGACGGCGGACCCAGGATTTGGTTTTCAAGTAAAAGACCGCTTCGAGAAGATGCACATGCTGGTATTCGTGTGCAAAAAAAAAAAAACATGCAAGCACTGTCACGGTCAGTCAGTTTAGTTTTATTTTGATTTTGAAAAGCCTGTTATCTTTGCCATTTGCCTCAGGTTATGGAGGCTTTCTTTTAATTTTCTTTATTTATTTGATTCCTCAGTGTTTGCTAAACGTTCTGTAATTTATTAGTCGGTATATAATACAGTATGTGGTGTATGCCAGGTATGCTTTTTATTGTTTCCAAACAAAAGGATATATATCGGTATCGGCCAAAATGAAACAAAAATATTTATATTTATATATATATATATATATATATTTATATTTATAAGCTTTTTAAAATTTCTAATGAAACCAACAGAATAAGAACAAGTAGAATAAGAAGAATAAGTTACCAATGAATTGACATCGGTATTAACAAAATTAATTTGTGTACAGAGGTGGCACAGAAGAACACAAAAGTGGCTTGTAGATGTATTTTCAAAAAATTTTATGAGGCTCAGAGGTGGCATGAGTGCAATTAAATTCATAAATTCATGTTGAGATTATTGTTTTAAATATAAAATTTTGAATATAGGAATATTAAATGATTTAAATGACTGAAAAGATACTGTAAAAACTACCAGTAGGTGGCGGCAAGTCACTGATTTCATCATTGAATCATTCATTTATTTGATTTGTTCAGGATGAAGCAAGTGACTTACTAGATTAGTTTAAAAACGCACATTCATTCATAAACAAAACAGTGCTGTATTTGAATGGAGATGCACAGCAGCTTAGCTGTGACTTTGTTTTCAAACTATTTTTGTCAACGAAAAAAGAGCAAAATCAGGCAATAGTATTAAAGTCAAACAATGTAAGTCACTTAATATTACCTTCTTGTTTATATAACTGTTGTATTAAATAAGTGGTTCCCAACCACATTCCTGGAGGCCCCCCCAACACTGCATGTTTTCCATGTCTCCTTAATCAAACACACCTGATTCAGATCATCAGCTCATTCGTAGAGACTCCAAGCAGAGATTTTCTTACTATAGAGGGTATGAACTGACATCACTTTCCTGCCGGGACATGCCCCCTCAGCTGGACAGGGTGGCAAAAGAGTCTTCAGCGTGAACAGATTTAATAGGGGCAAACTGATTATTGTAAAACAAACGGTAATCAGTTTAAACTAAAGGTTGCTGAACTTGATATAATGTTTCTAACAACTTAACAAATATCCAGTGGTCAATTGATATTGATGCAGACAGAAATCGTGTGTTCTAACACTTATATGTGTCTGATTTTGACGCCGGGGAAAATAAATAAAGCAAATTTGCTTGTGAACTCTTTTTGTAAATACAAAATAGGTTGGTCTAAACCCTGGTGATCACTTACATCAATGTTATATATATCGTCATATCGTCCAGTTGAAAAACCTATATAGTTTTTGTCAGTGTTTATGTAAAAACATCCAGTTATCACATTACAGCAGTGACGTCATTGAAATTCAGTCAGAGTTGTGCGACACTCAATCGGCGTTTACGGATACTATAGGAATGAATGAGAAGTGCTGAATCTCACCCGTTGCAAAAAGTCAGGCATTTTTTTCATGGTAAACTCTAAAACTAGCTCTAATCCAAAAGTACTGTTTAGTGTAAAACATGTTGAGGATTAGCAGATAGACTGTCGATGCATTAAATTATAAGCCGTTTCCTCTAAAAAAGCTGTTTATTCAGCATAGTGAAGCCTCTCTTCCATTGACATCCATTCAAACAAAGCAGCCTCTGGTCTACTTTCCAGTAGTTTTCAGTCGCAGATGGAACTGAAATGGTCGCAGTGTAGAGCCCTACCTTTGTCTGAAATGTACAACCAAAAGCTGCACAATGTAGCACTGTTTCAAAATTTTCTTTTTCAAGTTGTGTATTCAGAGTTGTGTTGTAAAAATAGCAACAGGTAGTGCCAGTAGTTCACTGAGTGCAGCCATTGCACGTCATCGAAATAATGGCGCCCCCCACAGTCCAAATTATGTATAAAATAATATGGATTTTTTTGAAATAACATAGTCTTTCAACTACATATTTCAGTAAGAGACATAATTTACGTTATATTAAGCCGTACAAGTCTTAATACCTGAGGTTTCCTTTAAAAATAAAGATTCTTTATTAGGATTGATGGTTCCATGAAGAATCTTTAACATCAAGGTTCTTTAGATTTTTTAAAAATGTTTCTCACTAAGAAAAAAACAGTTCTTCTAAGAACTGTTCCTTGGGGAACCAAAAATAGTTGTATGATACCACTGCAAAAAAGCACCCTTTTGACACCTTTATTTTTAAGTGTGTAGCTTGTTTGTTATCACCAATTTGAACTGTAAACGACATGGATTTTTTCAAAATCTCATGTGCGCACCAACAGCGTATGTTGCACAACAGAGGGGGTTAAAACAACTAAATTTTTGGAAGAAACATTCCTTTAAATAGACCAAAACCACACATTTTTAACAATCAACACACCTCCTACAGGTCGCAATTTTGGGACGCCACCCTGAAACAGCCCTCCTACTGGCTGGGACGGTGCAGAAGACCCTCCACTGCTGGACACGCCTCCCCCACTTCCTTTTGGCTCTGAAAAACCACAAAAGAATTCAATGATGTACCACACTGAAAGCTAACACTGCCATTCAAAAGTCTGGGGTCAGTAAGATTTTTTTAAATAAATAAAATGCATTCTTCCTGATACTTTTATTCAGCAAAACTAAAGTGACAATAAAAAACATTTGCAACTAACTAATTTCTTTTCATTAATGAACCCTGAAAAAACATGCATCATATTTTCCACAAAAATATTAAGTAGCACAACTGTTTTATATTGAGCAATATTGAGCAGCAAATCAGCATATTAGAATGATTTCTGAAGGGTCATGTGACACTGAAGACTAGCGTAATGATGCTGAAAATTCAGCTTTGCATCACTGGGATAAATTACTTTTTAAAATGTGTTAAAATAGTAAACTGTTTAATTTTAAATAATATTTTTACTGTATTTTTGACCAAATAAATGCAGCCTTGGTGAGCATAAGAGAGTTCTTTCAAAATGTAAAAAAAAAATTGTAAATCTTATTTTCAAACAGTAACCATTTTTTATACTGAACTATCTCTTTAAAGGAGTAGTTCACTTCCAAAACAAAGATTCACATATAATGTACTCACCCCCTTGTCATCAAAGATGTTCATGTCTTTCTTTCTTCAGTCGTAAAGAAATTATGTTTTTTGAGGAAAACATTTCAGCATTTTTCTCCATATAATGGTGCCCCGATTTTGAACTTCCAAACTGTATTTTTAAATGCAGCTTCAAAGGGATCTAAACAATCCCAACCGAGGAAGAAGGGTCTTATCTAGTGAAGCAATCTGTCATTTTTTTCAGAAAATAAAAATTTGTAACGATCCCAAATATGGTTGTAAATCCCAGCCGAGGAAAAAGGGTCTTATCTAGCAAAACGATCGATTAATTTCATTTAAAAAAAATACAATTTAAATACTTTTTAATCTCAAACGCTCGTCTTGTCTTGCTCTCCCTGAACTCGGTGTATTCTAACTCAAGACAGTTAGGGTATGTCAAAAAACTCCAATCGTATTTTCTCCCTCAACTTCAAAAATCATTTCAAAATCATCCTACATTGCAGCAGAAGTACCAACCCAGTATTTGCAAAGTGAACATGCAAAGAAGATCAAAAACCCTTAACAAAAAAGGTAAAACAGCGATATAGGACGATTTTAAAGTTGAGGGAGAACATGAGATGGGAGTTTTTCAACCCTAACTGTCATGAGGCAGAGTAAGACAAGACGAGCGTTTGACATTAAAAAGTATATAAATTTTATTATTTTTATGAAAATAACCGATCATTACGCTAGGGTCTTACCTTCTTTCTAGGCTGGAATCGTTTACAACCGTATTTGGGATCGTTTGAAGCCGCATTTAAACTGCATTTTGGAAGTTCAAAATCGGGGCACCATATCAGTCCATTATATGAAGAAAAATCCTGAAATGTTTTCCTCAAAAAACAATTTCTTTACAACTGAAGAAAAAAAGACATGAACATCTTGGATGACAAGGGGGTGAGTACATTATATGTGAATCTGTTTTGGAAGTGGCCTTCTCCTTTAAAGGGATAGTTCACCCAAAAATGAAATTTTGATGTTTATCTGCTTACCCCCAGCGCATTCAAGATGTAGGTGACTTTGTTTCTTCAGCAGAACACAAACTGTCTGTCAGTCAATGGCAGTCAATAGCTCCCAAATCTTTGAGAGTAAAAATTCACGTTGTCTGATGATATATAAAAATCGTCTTCCATTGCAATGACCTATACTTCTAAATATCTTTAGATCTTCACATGCCAGTGAACACGTCTGCAATCTCTGTCACGCGCCAGATGCTGTGCATGCGCTCAGCACAGTAGGACATAGCGGTGAATCAGAGGTTAAAAAAAAAAAAAAAATTATATAAATACTGTTCAGTTTCTCGCACAAAGCGATCGTTTCGTGTCTTAGGACATCAGTGTATCATCACGAGTAGCAGGGTTTAATTTGGTTTTGTTTGTGTATGTTTTTTTGTTTTTTTTACTGTCAAAGATTTGGAAGCCATTGACTGCCATTGCATGACTGACAGTCTGCAACGGTTTAGGTTAAAAATCTTCCTTTGTGTTCTACTGAAGAAACAAAGTCACCTACATCTTGGATGCCCTGGGGGTAAGCAGATAAACATCAAATTTTCATCTTTGGGTGAACTATCCCTTTAAGTAAACGTCGTAAACAATTTAATGTGTGCATTAACAGTAATGTCAGTACGCCTAATAATACATTAAATCACGCTACTGTTAGTTGTTTTTCAACTTACTCTCAATCAAAGGTGCACTCCTGTCACTGACAACGCCAACTTTCTTCAGCTTGGTCCCTTTGCAGATATCAGAGAGCAAAGCCCCTCTGCCCTTTGCTTCATCTCGGCTCAGCTTGGGAGGAGTTGTGTTTGCCTGTGGAAAAGCGATGGTTACTTTTTGATGTATGGTTTTGCATTTTCCAATAAAGTTAGCAGCCAAAGAGAGATTACATACCTGGCTAAGGGTGGGGGGAGGAGGGGGTCCACCTGGGGGTGGAGGGGGAGGGGGAGGAATGGGCATCTTGGATCTGTGTCCGGTGTTTATAGCTGAGAGTGTGTGACACTTAAAATTTCATGAAGACCTACAGAAACAGAAAATAAGCATATATATATTTCAGCAATTTTCTGAAATATTATTACAATATAAAAAAATGTTTTCTACTTGAACGTATTTTAAAAAGTAATTTATTCCTGTGATGAAAAGCTAAATTTTCAGCATCATTACTCCAGTCTTCAGTCACATGATTCTTTAGAAATCATTATAATGTGCTCATTTGCTATTCAAGAACCATATGTTATGATTAGCAATGTTGAACACTTGTGCTGCTTCATATTTTTGTGGAAACACTGGTATTTTTTTTAACTTTGAGTTATAGAAAGCTCAGAAGGACAGCATTTATTTATAACAGCAATCTTCAGTAATTATAAATGTCTTGAATATCACTTTTGATTAACTTAATGCATCCTTGCTGAATAAAAGTATTCATTTCCTTTAAAAAACTTTTTGAACGGAGGTATATACCATATACAGAATATATATCACATTTTCTAAAACTGACATTCAGAAATCTGTAATTATTAAGTACTTTATGATTCATACATTGTCCAAAGTTTAAGGTCCAAACAGAAAACCCAAATGTTAATCATTACAACCGGACAGATACTGATTAATGTTCCTCCGCATTACCGGAGGAACATAAACCTATTATTTAAAAAGTAAACAAGTTGACAACCACACACCAGAGCTTCGGTGACATCTGACAGCTCATGACTTTATTTTAACGGATTTTAATCCATATTTATTTTGATATTACTGTTCAAAATCATATTAACTACAATTTTCATTACTGAAAAATGTATACATGTATACAGGATGCCCGCTTTTATGATGCCCTGGAACAAACTTGGCAGTTTTCTGTACAGTAAATTTGTGCAGCAGCTATGGTAATTCAGTGGAAACTATATTAAATAGTGTGTAAACAACACGGCCTGCAGTCTACTGTCATTTAACCCGTATACTCTTTTCAGCTCATTTCGTTGTCTAGAAAATCAATAAATGTCGGTCATCAAATTACATTCACATGCATGTCTTGTGTTTTATTTGCATATTTATTTAATTGTGAATTAGCTCGACTTTAGCCTTAGCTTAGCTTGGCCTCCCGCTTGGCAGGTGCGTCCATCACATCAAGACGTTTTCTGCCGTACTGGCCCATGGTGCGTGAAAAAAAAACGTTCCGTCGGTCGAACCCGACATAATGTGTTTATGTGATAAAAATAATACAATGTTTGTGCCTACTTTTTTCCCGCAATATCCGATGTTTTCACAAACCGGGTTCCACTCATACATGATCTCGCGCGTCAATCGCCTTGATTTGCTCCCCCTTCCGAACCGGAAGTTACGTCACTATACGTCTCGGTGTGAATGATACCGAGAAAATGATAAATAATCGCACGCAAAGCAGCTAAATTTTGTTAGGGTTTTTATTATAACCCTGTTGTTTTTGCTAAAATTGTATTGTTTTCATTATATTATTCTTCATTATTATATTATTCTATATATATTATATAGAATATACGATTTTATTGAATTCCCAGTTTTCCGATCTTACATGGTAAACATGGTAATTTTGTTGGGTAACTTAAATTAAATGTTTTTTTTTTTTTTTTTTAATGATTTTGTGAGAATGTTTTGAAAGTTTCAGACGCTTCAAAAACAAAATAGACAGATCATTCGCAGATCATTTGTGACCCTGGACCACAAAACCAGTCATGTGGGCAATTTATGAAATGAATATTTAAATCATCTGAAAGCTAAATAAATAACCGTTCCATTTGAAGAATGGTTTGTTAGGATAGGACAATATTTGGCCGGAATACAACTGAAAATCTGGAATCTGAGGGTGCAAAAAAAATCTAAATATTGAGAAAATCGCTTTTAAAATTCTTAGCAATGCATATCACTAATCAAACATTAAGTTTTTATATATTTACGGTAGGACATTTATAAAATATCTTCATGGAACATGATCTTTACGTAATATCCTCATGATTTTTGAGCTAAAAAATTGATAATTTTGACCCATACAATGTATTTTTGGCTATTGCTACAAATATACCGGTGCTACTTATGACCGGTTTTGTGGTCCAGGGTCACATTTGCTTTATAAAATGAAAAATATCTTATATTATCATCCCACCTTGACCACCTTTTTATTGTGTGCTATGTCACATACTTCACGATTTGTAAATGTGTTGCTAACTTAATTCTGTCAGAATAAACCCGATGACCCAGAAAAAAATCATCCCACCAAGTGCAGTGAATTATAGTTCAGCTGCAGTTTTCCTTAGCCTATTAAAATATTAAAAAATCATTCCCAATAAAACCAGTTCTCAAATGGAGATTTTCGTGCAAATTTCATGATACTGATGAACAAAACGCAAACCCTGGGAGTGACCTGAACACCAGAAATGCCAAATGCTGACACGTGGTGGTGCTATAAGATGTGCTATATTAATTTATATGCCTTATTACAGTCATATGTGCATTGTACAGAAAGCACAACACTGCATTCTCTGTGGTATTAGGCTACATATGAACTGTCAGAACAAGAAAATGATGTTTGACTTCCGTGTCACAAAAGCTTTCTTAGCATTTAGGCTCGGCTATGAAAAACGACTCTTACAGCATCAAGCTTTCTTTGAATAATAGATTAAATTATGTGTGATAAAAAGGGTCATCATGTAAAATGCACCAGATAGGCCTTAGGCTACATTGTCAGTAGTTATTTCACATTATTTAATAATCACTGCAAATAATTTACTTTTTGAACTGATATTTTTCAACTGCTTTATTATACAGTAAATGCAAGCCTGGATAAGTATGCCATTTATATTGCATGAAGATCCATCAGTGTCCTTCAGCTTTTCAACCTCAATAACATTTATGCTTAAATTAAATTAATGCTTAACAAATGTAACCCTGGCCCACAAAACCAGTCATAAGGGTCCATTTTTTGAAGTTGAACAGAAGAAATAAGCTTTCAGTTGATATATGGTTGTTAGAATAGGACAATATTTGGCCAGATAGAACTATTTGAAAATCTAGAATCTAAGGGTGCAAAAAAATCAAAATGTTAAGAAAACTGCTTTTAAATTTGTCCAAATGAAGTTCTTAGCAATGCATATTACAAATCCAAAATTAAGTTTATATATATTTAGAGTAGTAAACTTAGAAAATATCTTCATGGAACACAATCCTTTCTTAATATCCCATAATATGATTTTTGGCATAAAAGAAAAATAGATAATTTTGACCCGTACAAATGTATTGTTGGCTACTGCTACAAATATATCCGTGCTACTTATGACTGGTTTTGTGGCCCAGGGTCACAAATGTGATCAGTCAGTGAGTCATTCAAATAATTACGACACAAGAACTTTATATAACATTTTTACATATATATATAGTCTGAGCAAATGCATGATTGCAGTTGCTTCATCTTGAATAAAAGTCAAGGAGCCGAGACGGTTTATTGAATATAATTCAGTTTATTTATTTGAAAACAAACAAAAACACTGTCAAACTAAAATGTTCAGTAAAAATGCATATTCACTGTGACTTCCTGTTGACATTCCGTGCATGTTTTTGCCTTTTTTTTTTTTTTTCTTGCAGGTGAGCATGTTGAAATGATTTACTCTAAGATGACAGCATCATCAGGAGTGCAGTTATCACTGAATATGCAGAAGGATCACAAATCTCTCCATGACATGAAAGATCTCATGTATAACTAACTGAATTATCCTGTTTCTCAGACTAGAGCTGCCAAAAAAGCATAAACTGGGGCCAATCAATGAGACAATTGCAACATATTTGATTAAAAGGAACAGTTCACCCAGAAATTTATATTTGCAGGCAGTTTACTCTCCCTCAGGCCATCTGAGATGTAGATAAGTTTGTTTCTTTAGCATTTCATCACTTGCTCACCAAATGGATCCTCTGCAGTGAATGGGTGCCGTCAGAATGAGAGTCCAAACAGCTGATAAAAACATCACAATAATCCACAAGCGATCCACGCCACTCCAGTCCATCACGTCACATCTTGTGAAGTGAAAACCTGTGTGTTAGTAAGAAAATAAGGCATTTTTTAAACTTTAAACTATAGCTTATGGCCAAAAAGTTATAATAACACTTCGTCCAGCGAACTATCCTTCAAAAACATTTGTTCAGAACAGCTTTGGACTGTTTTCGCTTAATAACGGTGCTTGATCTGTGCATATTTATCTCCTGATTCAGACAAGAAGACTTTTTCACTGGAGAAAGCAAGATTATTATGGACTCAAACTTTAGCCAGAAGCAACGGACTTAAGTTAAAACATCTTAATAATAGATTTGTTTTTTACAAACATGCAGCTTTTCTCTTGACAAGATGTTAACTTGATGAACTAGAATTGTGTTGTGGATGTTTTTGTCAGCTGTTCGCACTCTTATTCTGACGGCACCCATTCACTACACAGGATCCATTGGTGAGCAAGTAATGCAAAGCTAAATTTCTCCAAATGTGTTCCTGTGCAGAAACAAACTCCTCTACATCTTGGATGGCCTGAGGGTGAATAAATATTCAACAAATTTCATTTTTGGGTGAACTACCCTTGCAACATGATTGATTCTAACACTGTTGCTGTAAAAGATGTGAGCATAAGTGGCGACCGTACCAGAATAGTCTTTATCAATATAACTACTATTACTTTTGGCACATACATGTTTCTCATATACCAACAGATGGCAGGCAGATTTGTAATTATGAAGCTAAACTCTCCGCTATAGTTACAGTTAATGAATAATGCTCGACAGTTACTGCAATTTCACCAATCAGCAATCACACTTCACACAGATGCATGTGTAAGATCCCTTGCATATGGCAATCATTATCAGTCACATGACCACAAAATTCAGCATGTCATTCAAAACAAGATTAGCACACTTATATCTATGTACAATGATGTAAAACAATATAGTTTCTGTATAAAAAATATTTAAAGTCTAAGGGATGTTATATAAAGAGGGCATAAGAGAGCGAATAGTCTGGAGTAAACAAGTAAAGGATAATGTAGTTGACCGGTCATAATCGTACAATAATTTGACCAATCAGATTGAAGTGTTCCAGAGCCTGTGTAATAATAATGAGGTTGTTTTGTACTGAAAGTCAAGCTGGGAACTATTTAGGGGCGAGTTAAAATTGCAAGGTGGGAAAAACAATCACTATAATGCTAATCATTCCTTCGTAAAGCAGTACATTGTGTTCAGTTTGAATGAACAGCAATATAGCATAATTGTAGAGCATAATCAAAATAACAAATCTAATGATTATTGTGCAAAATCATAAAAACATGAAATGCTATGAAATGCTTCCTATTACAGTAATAGCACTGAAAGAAAAACAAATGGTCATTTTATAGTCACTCCGTATTAGGTTTCTCTAAAATATACTACAAAAGTGGCCATACATTGTACTTATTTAATTTAGCAACTTTGACGTGTGTAAATGTATGAATGCATGATAGCAGTGTCATTAAAAATAAAGCTAATTTACAGAAAATAAACCGACTAATAGCCAACTGTATTTGGACACTTGTATGTGCTTATTGAGAACTGAATTTCAAAACGATTGGCATTTTAATTGGTTTATTAGGAATTTGTGTCCAAATACTTTTGTATATTATAACTGTGAATAATGCTTACAGATGCCTCCTAAAATGTCTTTACATGAAATCATACGCCACAATCTTTCTCTTCCAACTGAATATCAGTTTGTCTCTTAAAACAATGGAAAGAAATGCAATAAAAATAAAACAAAAGAAGAAATCCTGCCTTTGACCTGTTAAGCAGGACATCATATCAACAAATGTCTCCTAATAGTGAGATTATGAAAATACAAAGAAGTTTCTGTTATTTAGATGTACGTTTCGTTGTTGCTTTTGTTTATTTTCTACTCGGTAGCAATGCCTCAGAGCCACAAATACACAGAACGCAAAGGAAAACGACCCCTCGTGTGGCTGAGCCGCTAGCTAGCTATGCTACATTTTCTAGGACGGAGTTGTCTGGACATCTTTGGACAAACAATATAAAGTACAAAATGTACATGTTATGATCACATGCTTATCGCGTCACCACACTTTTAGGCTTTGTCACTCTGTTAGTAGCACAAGATAACAAGATGAGTTAGGCAGTGCTTAGAGTTCACGTAACGAACAGACCGGTGGTGAACTAAAGCAAGTCGTGTGTTTTGTTCTTCTTTCGTTCGAGCACTGCACAGTACAGGCCCTGCGCCGCTTTTTTTTTCGCAGGAAACAAAACGGTTTGTAGTCTTCACCTTCATCATCCGCTTCATTTGACCTGAAGACTGAGAGGAACATCTTTGTTGGGATTTATTTTATGCAGGAGTGAATAAACAACCGCAAGAACAAGATCATGTTGAGTTAATCCATAACAAGATTTACTGTCAGGGAAGAGAGTGCAAGCTAACCTGCTGGCAGTGTTGTTAAAGAGGATTTGGGTACACCTGTCGAGGGTCATAGGTCATTTCTGGCATGTATTGCTCGTGTAGCTCGGCGTCCAGTGGGAGGCCGTCCATGGGTAAATCAGAGTAACCATATGGAGGGTAAACTGCATCCAGATCTTATCAAGAAAGACAGAGAGAGAGAGAAATTATTGTTATTATGTGCATACACAAAATGTTTTGATTATTTTTGTATTTTGATTCATATTATTATTTATTTTATTTGATATATATAATTACAAACTACAGATTATATATATATAATAACTACTATAACTATTATAATAAATTACACTGAGATTATCCTATTATCCTATATATATATATATATATATATATATATATATATATATATATAATTATATATAACTATTATAAATTACACTGAAATATTATATGGAATGTTACAATATATATTACAAATATATTTATTTATATATATTTATTTATGACGACTATAAATTACACTATAAAATTAAACTGAAATATTATACAGAATGTAATATTTAGTATAAAGTATATAAAATATTAATGTTATAATAAATTGCAGATTACATATATGAATATTATAATAATTAATGAATTACAGATTATATATGAATATAATATGAATATTAATTAATAATATTTGCATAATATATATGAACATTATAAAAAATACACTGAAATTATACTATATATTTTATAGTTATATATAAATACTATAAATTACACTATAATAATATATAATTACACTGAAATATGTAGAATGTAAAATTCAATCAATATTTTGTATACAGTAAATACAATATTAATATTATAATATATTATAGATTACATATATGAATATTATAATTAGATACATCATTAAATTATATTTAAATATAATATATAATGTAATATTTCATTCAGATTTTGTATAAATTCTATAATATATTAATATTATTACAAATGACAAATTTCAGACTATGTATGAATAAAAATAAAAAATATGAATATTTGCATAAATTATATATTAATATTACAATAAATTACACTATACAATTCTACTGTATATATATATATATATTTAACTGAAATATTATATAGAATGTAATATTTAATTATTATTTAGTATAAAGTACATAAAATATGAATATTATAATACATTGCAGAATACATATAGGAAAATTGTAATAAATCAATAATATGATATAATATGATATAATAATATAATAATAATATGAATAATAATTATTACTATTTTCATAAATTATATATGAATATTATAATAATAAACAATAACACTATGAAATTATTCTATATATAAATACTGTGAATTTAAATTACACTGAAATATTTTATAGAATGTAATATTTAATTAATATTTTGTATAAAGTATACAGCATAAAATAATACTCTAACAAATGACAGTGTACATATATGAATATTGTAATAAATAGCATTACAGTATATTAACATTATTACAAGTCATGAATTACAGATTATATATGGATATATATATATATATATATATGTATATAATCTGTATATATTAATATTTGCATCAATTATATATGAATATTATAATAAATTCCACTATAAAGGTATACTATTATACTATAATTATATATGAATATTATAAATTCCAAGAAAAAGTTACACTGAAATATTATATATAATGTATTACGTATTATGTATAATGTAATGTGTGTGTATATATATATATATATATATATATATATATATATATATTGTAATATTTAGCTAATATTTTGTATTAATTCAACAATATAATATTACAAATTACAGACATGTTACATTGGTTTAGTATGAAAATATCATGAATAAATGTATATATTCACGTATATACAGTACTGTGCAAAAGTTTTAGGCCACTAGTATTTTCACCAGCTAAAAAATGGTTTAAAGTAAGTTATTTCTATATTTTGCTGTAGTGTGTCAGCAAAAAATATTGGTTTACATTTCCAAACATTCTGTTTGCCATTAATTGTAATAATCTAGTGAGATTTTTGTTTGCACAAGGAGTCTGACAACAGCCAGTGCTCCACACTGAGATCTGATCTCATCATCATCCAGTCTTCCTGGAATGACATGAAGACACAGAACAAACTGAAACAGAGTAAATCCAGAATACCTGTGGCAACGTCTCCAAGATGCTTCAAGAGACCTACCTGCAAAGCTACCTGAAAAATTTTGCGCAAGTGCACCTAGGGCAAAAGCTGCTGTAAATGCAAAGAATGGTCGCACCAAATGTTGATTTCATCTAGTTAATAGAAGGTAATTGATAAAGAAAATCTATTTATGATAGCATCCTCATTATACAGCATTTTTACACAAGTGCCTAAAACATGAAGCAAAAGACCGACTTTAACCGACTTTAACTTACTTTAAACCATTTTTTAGCCGATGAAAATACTAGTGGCCTAAGACTTTTGCACAGTACTGTACGTGTATATTTTTTAACATGTTAAATTGACGCTCCTTATTACAAGGTACTTTACTATTTATTATTATTAAAGGACTTTATTTTAAAGGTCTGTTTCTCACTATTAACAAACCATTAACTATGACTTTTGCCTTAATAACTCCTATTTTGCAGCTTATTAATTAGTTAGTAAAGTGTATTAAGTTTAGGTATTGGGTAAGATTAGGGATGTAGAATATGGTCATGCAGAATATGTGCTTTATAAGTACTAATAAACCGCCAATACGCTAGTAATGTGCATGCTAATAAGAATCTAGCTAACAGTGAGAACAGATCCCTATACTAAAGTGTTACCATATTATT
Organism: Labeo catla; assembly: GCA_012976165.1. Classification (NCBI taxonomy): domain Eukaryota; kingdom Metazoa; phylum Chordata; class Actinopteri; order Cypriniformes; family Cyprinidae; genus Labeo; species Labeo catla. Next base: position 101,060 of record VONZ01000652.1, on the reverse strand, counting down.
GTTATTAATATGAATACATTTATTTATTCACTGAACATCACATTTGCTGCTTTTTATAAAAACACTATGCTGCTCAAGGTCATGCGTTCTTACTAATGATATGTACAGAAGTAAAGCAGAGCGCCAGAAACTCCTCTATCCGTGGTAAAATCAGTGTACGCAGTGTGCACAGCATTATTGCCTTAATTAATCACTTTGCTGATGGTTACAACTTCGAGCAGGGGGAAAAAAAGTATAAAAACATGCAAAATACTTCCAGCAGTTTCACATAATGAAGGACCCTTGACATTGATCGAGGGCTGGTTAATGAAATGTAAGTGACCGAGGGGGATTTCAGACGAACAAATTCAATGAATCCAATTGCCACACTTGTTAATACACCAACATCCAGACAGAAACACACACACCCCTGAGGCCAGAGCAGAAACGCCTGAAGGATCAAGTAGAAAAACACCCTCGTCCTCCAACATCGTATGTCATATTTGTAACAGTACATGGAAAATGATGTTTGTTTTATACAAGACAAAATATTACAGTTGTCTTGGACTTGCAGGAACAAAATATTCTTATTCTGAAGTGAAAATGTCAAGTTTAGACTTATAAAGTCAGACATATGGTGATGTGCTGTTTTTTATTATTATTTATTTAATGAGTACTATAATTTATTATTTAATCATTCCATTAAACCTCTTCATTATTCATCATAAAATAATAATTATTTCTCATTCTGAATTAGTTTATAGTCTATTGCTACCGTAACATAATTTAAAGATTAAGTTTTCTGTTCCATTGTTTTTTGTTCTATTTTTACAAATTGTGGGTTGTCCTTCAGATATTTTAAGGCTGAACAGTATCAGTTCATAAAATATTTGAACAACAGGATCAAACAGGTTGATATGGTTTCAGTGAGTTGTTTTTTATTTCCAATTTCAACAAGCGAGTGAACAGCACGTCGCATACTTAATGTTCCCTCTCTGAGGAACACAGCATTCTGTCAGTTTGCGGGACGGACTGACAACAATGCAATCAAAGTGCACTTGCGCTTGATAAATGCGAATTCAATGACTGTCTCTCTTTATCTTTTCGTCTTTGACCCCTCTCTCACACGCATATGCACGCCATAACTCATTTGTCATGTGGCATTTTATTTTAATGCTCTTCACTCTAATGCAGCGAGATGTGCCGGATAAATAGGCAATTTGTGGCGGTGTTGCGTGCTAAAGCAGAAGGATAGTGAGTGAATGTGCTGGGCTGTCGATTGTGCTCTCAGCTCACCATCTGGTATATATCCAGGGTCGAGTGGCATGGCGGCGTGTGCCTGAAAGAATATGAATGCAAACACATTAATTAAAATTTCCTTTCATAACGAACAGATACATCACAGATACCACTAAAATTACAAGAAGTAACAAAATGTTACTTGAGCAGCAAATCAGCATATTAGAATGATTTCTGAAGGATCATGTGACACTGAAGACTGGAGTAATGATGCTGAAAATTCAGCTTTGCATCATAGGAATAAATTACATTTTAAAATGTATTAACATAAAAAACAGGTATTTGAAATGGTAATAATATTTGACAATATTGCTGTTTTTCCACTTTTGATCAATTTAAAGCATCCTTGCTAAATAAAAGTATTAATTTCGATCATTTCTGACTCCAAGCTATTGAATGGTATTGTGTATAATGTTACAAAAGGTTTTTATTTCAGACAAATGCTCAATTTACTCAATTTAATATTGATAATAATAAATGTTTCTTGAACAGCAAATCAGCATATTATTAGAATGATTTCTGAAGGATCATGTGACACTGAAGACTGGAGTAATGATGCTGAAAATTTAGCTTTGATCACAGGAATAAATTACATATAAAAATATTTAAATAGAAAACAGCTATTTTAAAAATATTGTACTGTTTTTTTTTGTACTTTTAATCAAATAAATGCAGGCTTGGTATGCAGAAGAGACTTCTTTAAAAGACATTAAAAATCTTACTGTTCAAAAACTTTTGACAAATTTAAGTTGCCCGACTGCTGTGGTCACCATTCACTTTCATTTGGACATATAGATTTCCTTTACATATACGACATCTTCTATCCATCTCATTTGCATTTGCAATTATTTACAATATTATACAATGGCCCCACGAAGTATTTCAAATCTTTTGGACAAAAGTCACACACAAGAACATTTAAATGTCACTGCAATAGAAAAATATAACAGGTTGCTATATAAGAAACTGACACCGAAACATTGAATTATTGAAAGCAAATGCACACTCTGTTTCACTTCATTGTTGAATTACCAATTGGGTTTGCATTAACTTTCAATAACTGAAAGGTCTGTCGTCAGTTATGCCATATCAATGTAATTATTCCATTGCGATTGCTAAAAATTGATACCGCATGCATAACTCGAAATGATCTCATTAATAATAATGTGCACTAATCTGAGAGTGTACCAGAGTGCTGTGTGGCTCCTGAATAAATATATTCACCATTTCCCATGCTGCAGGGTCATGTTTGAAGAGCGAATGAGTGAGCTCCACCGACACACGCTTCCTGTAGTCTGAACTTTTGTCCTCAGAGATGCGGAAGAGAACGGCCGCAGCATAGGTGGCTGAGGAAGAGACAATAATTACAACCAGATATTTTGATTATTAATATTTTATGTGATAACTGTTTACATATTATAATTATTATTATACATAATGGAATTTACATAATGCAGGAAACACTGAATTACTAAATAAAATACAATAAAATAAATATGTCAGTCAAATGGCCTTCTTATATATAAACACACTGTTCTCACCCAGATTAGGCTATACTATTACCCAAATGCATTCCTGAAAGTGAAAGCTTCAGCTTGTGAGACTAAAAGCCATTTAACACGTTACGTGATAAAGTACGTGTCAAGCTGATGCTTCGCTTGCGAACTTGTGGTCTCTTGTGTGTTTTGCTTCTTTTCTATACTGCCGCGTGGCACCAAAGTCAACGCAACGACAAGCTGCATGTCTGACAGTGTTTGTCTACCGCAGGCTGTCATTGTCAGTATCGGCTGGTATGATACTGTAAACAGAAGAACTCAGAGTTGCCAGTTTTCTGTATCAGCTTACTTTCACTGGGAGTGTGATGCAAAATCAGTGGGAAGGCTTGTACGGTTTCAAATGGTTGTACAAACTATGATCTGTCCAATGGCATATGGCTCTTTATTGTGCTTTAACAACATGGACTGACACTTATGCAATTAGTCACAAGGTATGGCAAGCTGTTTTAACATTTAATTCTTAAAATGTACTAGTATCCATTTTATTGCTATTAGTACTTTTTTTTTTTTTTAGCTACTAGTATCTATTCCATTGTGTCCCAGCACTGGGGATGCACAAGTTAGTGCGCTGTCAGGACTGGGTTGCGGCAGGAAGGGTATCTGGCGTAAAACGTGCCAAATCGGCTGTGCGGATCACTCCGCTGTGGCAACCCCTGATCAAGGAAGAAAGCCGAAGGAGAGAGAGAGAGAGAGAGAGAGAGAGAGAGAGAGAGAGAGAGACTAGTATCTATTCCATTAAGTACTACTACTTATTCTTTAAGTACTTATGACTTTTTAAAGATACTAGCACTTATTCATTTGATACTAGTTGTTATTTATTGGACATTAGCAATTATTTCAATAGTAACAAGTACCTATACTACTGTTACTAATAACACATTTCAAATTTTTACCACTGACCATCTGTCCATATCTGTTATAATAGTGACTAGCATCTTTTTAAATATTACTAGTAAGTATTCAGTAAATACTAATACTTATTTATTAAACATTATCACTCTTTATTAGATACCAGCTCCTATTTAGTAGATACTAGTTGAGGTAGTGTATCTAATACCAACTGCTTGCATGTAATAATTAAGTACTAGTGTCTAAAAATAGGTACTAGTACCCAATGAGATATATATGATAACTATTAGTATCCAATAATTTATGAATGAATTTAATAGTATAAGTACTAGTATCTAATAATAACTACGGGTATCTAATGACTAGGTACTAGTATCTAATAATAGCTACTAGTATCTATAAATAAGTACTAGTATCCAATGATAACTATTAGTATCATTTAATAGTATAAGTACTAGTATCTAATAATAATTTCTAGCATCTAATAATAACTAGTATTTAATACTAGGTACTAGTATCTGTTCAAAACGTATTAGCATCTAATGAATAAGTAATAGTATCTAGTATAAGTACTAGTATCTAATAAGTACTAGTATCTTTTTAATAGGCATTAGTATTTAATCAATAAGTACTAGTATGTAGTATAAGTACTAGTATCCAATAATAACTACGGCTATCTAATGACTAGTGTCTAATAACAGCTACTAGTATCTATAAATCATCACTAGTATCCAATAATAACTACCAGTATCTATTAATAATTACTAGTATCTAATAATAACTAAAATTATCTGTTTGCTAGCTATTAGTATTTAATGAATAAGTACCTAGAATAAGTATCTAGTATAAGAACTATTATCTAATAAGTACTAGTATCTAGTATAAATATTAGTAACTAATAAGAACTACTAGTGTCTTTTAATAAGTACTAGTATCTATTTAATAGGTATTAGTATTTAATGATTAAGTGCTAGTATCTAATACAAGTACTAGTATCTAATAATAACTATGGGTACCTAATGACTAGGTACTAGTATCTAATAATAGCTACTAGTATCTATGAATAATTACTAGTATCCAATACTAACTACCAGCATCTATTTATAATTACTATAATCTAATAAGAACTACTAGTATCTAATAATAAGTACTAATATCTATTTAATAGGAATTAGTATTTAATGCATAAGTACTAGCATCTAGTATAAGTACTAGTATTTATCTAATAGGTACTATTTAATAAATAAGTTCTAGGATTAAATAATTACTACTGTATCTAATAAATAAATTTCAGTATCTAATAATAACTACTAGTGCCTAGCTAACAAATTAGTACTAGTAAGTAATGGAAAATATACTAGTAGCTAAAAAAAAAAGTACTACTTACATGAAAATAGATACGTTCTGTACATTAAATGTTAAAATAGCTTGCCATAATGAGGTGTGTTGTTAGACTTTTTCTCACCAATCCCCTCATTGGGAGAGTGCAGGAGCTCCATTAGAGGTGCAGATGCTCCTTCTGCGTCGATCATCTCAGCAGACTGCTTATCCAGAGCCAGTTCACACAAAACACCGGCGGATACGCGCTTTATGTTCTCCACATATGAGTACAGAAGCTAACAGGAAAGAGGGCGTCAAAGAATGAAAGGGGTTATACACACAAAAAAAACTCAGCTCTGTTGTTTCACTACTGCTTTACTAACACCTTCACTGCAAGGTTGTACTTTCTAAACAGTCTTGCACTTTTTATGTAATTAGTGACAGTACTAACAGTTTATTTTTTAATCAAATTGTGGCCTCTTAGGAATTTAAATTTTTCTCTTATTTTTCTTAGCAGCTTGTAGCATAGCTAATTACTTTTTCAAAAGAGTATCTTGACTGTGCTTTAATAGAAAGCTTTAAATGTAGCTTTGCTGACGCTGATAGCGCAATATGTAAACACAGTCAAGCACACACATACAAACAGCAGCCAGACGCCCTGCAGTCATTGCCCGCAACACCCACACATCACAACACACACAGATGAACCGCTTTCACTGCCAGGACTGCCATAAGTTGGTTCAGTACTTGCACAAACAGAGGAATGGTCTGCATGCTGGCGATCTCCCCTCGGTTGATGGGATCTCTGGCCAGTATATGCAAAGCGCCCGTACAGCCTTCCACAATCTCCTCCATTCGCACGCCATCCTGTGAACAAAAAAGTGTGAAAGTGAGAAGAAAACATTAACTCTAATGCTAAAGGGACCTGGTCTATGCCAAATGCTGGAACCTTGATGCTAATTGGATTGTATTTTGACCTCCCTTTGAGAGCTTCAGCCTATATGCGAGGGTGAAAAAAAAGGATATATGAAAAATCCATGCAGAGGTATAAAAAGCTCCAAACGCACCTGATAGGTCTGTTGGGCCCCTGAGCCGTGTCTCTGAGTTTCCTGATGAGCTTTCAGCAGCAGGTTGACCAGTCGAGGGATTGTCCCAGATTCTCTCAGAGGCGCCTGATTGGCCGGACACAGCGCCAAGTTACGAATCAAACCCACTGTGGCCTACAGTGACAAAAATGCATATAATTAACTACTGTTCAGAACATTTTCATCTGTTTGTTTGCATTTTCTTATTGCTTTTTTACGCTCACAAAGGGATTAATGCAATAATTTCCAAAAATAAATACTGCAAAAAAAAAAAACAACAACTTTGTTTTGTTTAATTTTAATATAATTTAAACAAACAAACAAATAAATAGATCAAGTATTTTGGTTTTACAGTTTACTTTATCTTTAGCTCATAAAAATAAATAAAGGAAACCAAAATTTAAATAAATAAAACAAACAAACACAAAAAACACACACAGTTTAATATACAAACAAACAAACAAACAAACAATAAATGAGATAAAATAGATCAGATCATTTGGCTTTGGAAGAATTTTATGTGAAATATAATGAGTTCATATTGAAATACACAATTTTGATTGCAAAATTAATAAAAAATTAAGAGTAAAAGTAAAAGTTTTATCTATTTCATTTGAATGTCATTTAAATATAAATAAAATAGAAATTTGTTTTGGAAAAATTTGATAGAGTTTATATTGAAATACATATAATTTAAATTCCATCTTTAGCATTTTTTTCTTAAAATGTTTAAAATGGAGAAAATAAATAAATTAAACCAAAAATAAATAAAACAAAATTTAAATTAAAAAAACTCATATCATTTAAATATATGCAAAATGCCTAAAATAAATAAATAAATAAATAAATAGGTTTTGGATAAATTTGATGTTAAATTTGATGAGTTTATATTAATATACATGTCATTTAAATTTAACCTTTAGCTGATATTTTTTCTTAAAATGTTTAAAACAGAAAATAAATAAACTAAACCAGAATTTAAATTAAAAAAAAAAAATTGGTTTACATATACAAACAAACAAACAAGCAAATAAACAATAAAAAATAATAAAAATAAAAATACTGAAATATTGAATTACTGAAACACTATTTTGACTGCAAAATTAATAAAAACTGCTCTAAATAAAGGTTTGATCCATTTTATTTGAATATCATCTAAATATAAATAAAATGAGTAAAAAAGGAAAATAAACAAATAAATATACATTTTGGTTTTGTAAGAATTTGATGTGAAATTTGATGAGTTTATACTAAAATACATAATTTAAAGTTCATCTTTAGCTGATGTTTTTCTTAAAATGTTTATAACAGAGAAAATAAAAAAAATAAACCAAAAATTAATAATAAGTTTACATATACAAACATACAAGCAAACAAATAAGTAATAAATGATGTAAAATAGCTCAGATAATTTGGCTTTGAAAGAATTTGATGTCAAATTTGAGTTCATATTGAAATGCACAATTTTGATAGAAAAATTAAGAATTGCTCTAAATAAAGTTTGACCCATTTAATTTGAATGTTTTTTCAATATAAATAAAATGCCTAAAACAGAGAAATAAACAAACAAATTAATTCATTAATTAATGGGACAGATTAGCTCAGATAATCTGGTTATGGAAGAATTTGATGTAAAATTTGACAAGTTTATATTAAGGTTTATATATTAAATATCATATAAATATCAACTTCAGGTGATAAAACAAAATAATACATTGAAATAGAATAACTTTATATTGGGTTTATATTGAGATGTGTGCTTTTGATTGTCTTTTTATCTTGGCAAAGAAATACCTGAAAAATCTGAGAAGCTAGGTATAAAAAGCAAGCAAATGCCTCTTCGAATTCAAACACTTGCCTTCCTATGAATCTTCTTGTGGCCTTTGAAAAAATAATTTGAAAAAGATCTCCTTTGTGATTTTTCTTTGTGACGGGTTTAGCTAAATTCTCTTAAACACAATGAACCGTGCCCCACTTTTGTAGCGCCGTACCTTTTCAAAAAGGCTTAATCTGAACCTAAACTCAATTGTTGTGAATTCATCATTGTGCAGCTCCATTGTAAGTCCATTCCTCAAAGCTTTCATCACTTTAACAAGTGACTCATTCTTGTAAATCCCAAAGTGCTGACTGTCGACTGAAACCCAGGCACGACGTCAACGTGACGGCAACCGAGCGATGGTACTTGCAGCAATAATGCTGTTTTAATTAAAAATTTGAGCTGAATACTAAGTTTAGGTTGAGGTGTTTGATGTAAGACTGAACGCAACCTCAAACGCTTACGGATGCATCAATGCATGCGCGAGTCTTTGTCGGTGAAATCACCTGTACATCACTCCACGATATAGTTCAGAGACATGTCATGTATAATGTGAAGTGTTTGCCATTTTACTTCTGCCTAACCATCTGTGCACAAAAAGCCTTGTGTAAATGCTTAATTTCATACGGCCTCCTTCATAACGCATCATTAGTCAACAACGTTCCTCTGCTGATTAGAGAACGCCGGCTGATAGAGCAGATCTCCGCAGGGTGGGACGACAAGCCATGTCAAGCGCTGAAAACGCCTCCGAATAAACATGATGCAATGCATTCCAGACACTGGGCTCTCATGTGTGTTACATTAGTGATCTGTCTTCTCCACTCCGACTGGGTGCAACCAAAGCCATCAGCCAAACTGGGACGGTCCAACTGCAGTACAGAAGGTTTGCACAAATTTCATTTGTGAAACTACTGAACTGTTTTCTGGTTTCTACATATGAGGCGTTATAAAATGAATAGTTCTCATGTTCAAAGCAGTTACTAAATTTAGATAATTTAGATGCATAAAATTAGTCCATACTACTAAAATAGTTAGGCTACAACTACAGTACATTACTAGGGAAAATATTCATTTATTTGAATTATTCTTTATAAATGTAAAATTTCTTTTGAATATTGGTGTCTTTATTTGTGCCTTTATCATGCCGTCGTTGTTGCTAGTTTACAAAAGCAATACACAGCCCATATTGCTTTATTGCACTCAAAAATAGATGAATGTAAATTAGCTTCCAAAACAGCATTTGATGAAAAAATGTCCTCTTTTATTTAAATATAATTTAACTTCATTTAATTGTTACTATTAATTTAACAATAATAATAATAACAATAATAATTATAAAGTTTTATAAGAACTTTAAAATAAAGTTCCTATTGAGATACTTGACTTTTGACTGCAGTCTTGGTAAATCTTGGCAAATATGAACAGTTTGACACACTGTTGAGAAAAAATAAAAAAAGCAAGGTATACAAAGTGCAAAAAATGCATATAATAACATTTTTGCAAATCTATTTGTCAGTGTACTTTTTTATTGCTTTCTTATGCTTACAAAATGGAATAGTACAATGATTTAGTAAATAATAAATAATAAATAAATAAATAATAAATAATAAATAATTACTATAACAAAAACAAGTTTGCACTGTTTCATTTGAATATCAAGTAAATAAATAAATAAATAAACTATTCCAAGTAAAAAAGTTTTTAATAAGTTTAATTTGAATATAATTTACACATCCCATTTAGCTGATGTTTTTTTTCTAAATAAATCAATAAATAAACAAATAATTTGGTTTTTGAAGAAGTTGATGAGAAACCTATAATTCGTTTATACTGAGATGTGTGAGAAATTGTTAGGAAAATTATGAGAAGCAAGATGTGAACAAAATTTGCTTTGCTTCATTCAAATATCAAATTAAAAACATATATAAAAATAAATAAATAAGAAATGAGAACGGGACAGAATAGTTCTAGAATAGAACAGAATAGGAAAAAAAAATTACAAAAAAAGTTTAATTCGAATTTAAACAGCACCTTTAGCTGATGTTTACCACCTTAAAATGCTTAAAATAAATAAATAAATAAATGAGGTATAAATAAAATTGGATTGATTAATTCAGATATTTTGGTTTTGGACAAAATCTGATGTGAAATTTGTTGAGTTAAATAAATAAATATTACTAAAAGTAAAAAAATTAAATACAATAAAGCAAAAATATAAGTTCCTTTAAATATCATTTATACATCACCTTCAGCTGATGCTTTTTCTTTTAATAAATAAATAAATAAATAAATACTTTGGTTTTTGAAGACCTCGATGATGAATCTAGTTAGTTTATGCGGAGATATTGAGACACTGCTAAGAAAAATATGAGAAACAAGGCACAAAAATACATCTCTCCAAATTCCAAAATGTGCTCTCTTATGAATCTTACTGCTTTTAATAAAAACACAATATTAAAAACACTTCATGCATTTTTCTTAGTAAAATCTGTCTCTCATGGTTTACTGCATTATTTAAAGGTGTCCTCATTTTTTCCTCATTTAAAATGCTTTATAACTAAAAAAAAAAAAAGTTGAATAGTACTTTTGAAAAATGTGTCAAATTATGGACATGCATATTAGATGAAGTTAAATCAGTAGTCTAATAAAAGCAATTTGATTTTTCGACAGACCTGTTGAGATCACATTAGCAGCTTCTCAGTTCTCACATCATCTTGTTAATATACCTTTTATTGGAGACTTTCATTTAAGCAATACATTAATGCCTGGCTGCACTTCAACAACGGCAGTGAGAGAGAAAATGTAAAAACCCGGCGGTGTGAGGCTGTCAATACAAGTCTAAAAGCACTACTATATTGGTCAGCTCAACCTCAGCACAAACAAATCAGTGAGTGCACTACAGCGGAGAGCAACACACAAAACACCTGAGTACATAATCAATGCAAACGCTTATATTTTCAAGATTTCCTATTCAGGCAGGTTGATTTTGTTAGGAATCACCGCATGCAGACTGTGAGTGAAAATAAAAGCCTGGCATTTTCGTTCTTCTGGATCGATACACACGTGCCGAACAGATCACAGCACACACACACACAGGTTTCTGCTTCAACGGTCTAATACGATTAAACGGGAGATCATGCGTGCCGAGAGCCCGTGCCCACAGAGAGACAATCAGAGTCCGGCCCACCACAAATCAGAGAGCCGAGGACAGCCAATTACATCCGCCACGACCTTCCTGATTTCCCCAAGCTTCAAGGGCTTTGACTAGCATGGAGGCATCGACAAGATAAAACAAAAAAAACAAAAACAAAACGGTTGCTACACGTGATGTGCAACAGAAACGTGACGGTTATTTTAGAAGTGCACAGGAAAACTGACCACTGGCAAAGTTTAATTTTAATACAGTATACAATTTTTCTATACAAATATCAAGGGCAAATGCTTAGAGTGTCACATGATCCTTTAGAAATCATTCTAATATGCTGATTTGCTGCTCAAGAAACATTTCTTATTATTATCAGTGCTGAAAAACACTTAGTTAAAAAACAGGTTTGTTTCAAAACAAACATCTTTCGTAACATATGAATGTTTTTACTGTCACTTTTGATTCATTAAATGCATTCTTCCTGAACAAAAAGAGGGGTCGACCAATATGTCAACCCATTCAGGGCAGATGCCGATACCGGTTATTACAGATCAAGCAGACCGATAACCGATATTTTGAACTGATATATATGTCCGGTGTAAAAATGAACATAAGAAAACAAGGGCATTGACAAAATCTTTCTTTCAATGCTTCTAAATAATTTCATTGGCAAATCCGTTTTGAAAATGACCAATACCTGTAACCATAAAAATGCTTAATACTGGCGCCGATAATCAGCCAGGCCGATAATCAGTTGACCCCTAAATTAAAGTATTCATTTCATAAAAATAAATAAGTAAATTACTCACATGAAGCTCAAAACTGATTTCTGGACCTTTTGCAACAAACACCAAACCAGGGACATTATCATTAACTAAACATTTTTGTTGATGAAAACCTATAATAATTAACATTAATAATTTTCATGTAATTTATTGCTGAAAAATAAACATTTTAACTGAACTAAAACTGACATGAAGCTCAAAACTGATTTCTGGATCTTTTGCAACACTAAACCAGGGTTATTTTCTAAACTAAACGTTGTTGATGAAAAACTGAAAAAATAAATATTTAAACTGAACTAAAACTATAGTGGCCGATGCCAATACTGATTATTTCAGATCAAGTAGACTGATAACTGATATTTTGAACCGATATATGTCTGATGTAAAAATTTAATTGAATGTCAAAATTAAGAATAACAAAGGCTCTGACAAAAACTTTCTTTAAATGCTTTTAAATTATTTTATCAGCAAAATTGTTTTTAAAAAGACTGACACCGATAACCATAAAAATGCTGAATGCTGGCGCTGATAATCGTCCAGGACGATAATCGGTCAACCCCTAAAGAAAAGTATTAATTTCTTAAAAATAAATAAATAAATAAATGATCATTAACTAAACATTTTTGTTAATGAAAAAACTTAAAATTATTTTCATGTAATATATTCTGAAAAATAAAAATTGTAACTTTTATTATTATACAGATCAAGTAGTCCGATAACTGATATTTTAAACCGATATGTCTGGTGTAAAAATGAAAATTAATGTCAAAATTAAGATAACAGGGATCTGACAAAAACTTTCTTTAAATGCCCTTAAATTATTTTATCTGCAAATCGGTTTTGAAAATGACCAATACCGATAAAAATGCTTACTAACAGTGCCGATAATCGGCCAGGCCAGTAATTGGCCAATTATTAATTTCTTAAACAAACAAAAAAAAAAAAAAAACTGACATGAAGCTCAAAACTGATTTCTGGATCTTTTGCAACACCAAACCAGGGTTATTATCTAAACTAAACATTTTTGTTGATGAAAAACCTAAAATAATTAACATTTTCATTTAATTTATGCTTAAAAATAAAAATTTAAACTGACTTAAAACTATAGTGGCTGATGTCGATACCGATTATTACAGATCAAGTAAACCGATAATCAATATGTTGAACCTACATATATGTTTTGTGTAAAAATGAAAATGTCAAAATTAAGAATAACAAGGGCTCTGACAAAAACTTTCTTTAAATTCTTTTAAATTATTTTATCTGCAAATTGGTTTTGAAAATAGCTGATAAAAATGCTTAATATCGGCCAGGCCGATAATCCGTCAACCCCTAACTAAAAGTATTAATTTCTTAAAATAATTTTTTTTTTACCTGACATGAAGCTCAAAACTGATTTCTGGACCTTTTTTAACACCAAACCAGTGTATTATCATTATTTAAACATTCTGTGGATAAAAAAACGAATTAAATAATTAACATGAATAATTTTCATTCATTTATGCTGACTCATGGCTCATGTTTGTGGCATACGCCAGAAAGATGTTCAAGGAGATGAAAGCAGCGCATCTATAGCTTTCTATATTTTTCAAAAGGATGAACTTTGCACTCATTTTGATTTTACACAAAAAAAAAAAAAAAAACATTTTTTTTCTATTTCAAATGATGTCCTGCTCTTATCTGTTTGACTGTAAATGACAGAATATTAAGTAGTTTCTGCTGCTGAGGAAAGAAATTCAAATCATGGCGCTGGCGCCTCATGAGCTTACACAATCTGTGCACTGTTTATTATCAAAGTAAAACACAGTCAACCAAACATATTAAAACTTATTATGCTTAATTAAAAGTGTCTGTTGTACGATAGCCTATAGGCTAAAAGTATCATCACTTGTATGGCTGCTGACTGTTATTTTACTTGCATATTATTGCATATTATATAAAGAAGCCTTCTTTACAAAAATATTTTAGCAGGTAAATCGCAAACAGGCTATAGAAACTTTGGACGGAATAAGAGATGCAAGTCCAATATATGTTAAAATATGTTAATATATATATATGTTATTATGTTAAAATAACTGTTGTTTATAATTGCACTAATTTTAAATAGTCTAGCATATTTTGCTAGTGTCAGCCCGAGCCCACCACGGATGGAGAGCCAAAGCCCAGCGCGACCGACGAGCCATTGCGGAGTGGAGCGACAGAGCTGAGGATCGCCCCGGAGCCTGAGCCCATCACGTCCAACCAGGTGCGAGAGCCGGCAACATCACATGCGACGGAGGAAGTCTCAGTGAAGCGTGAGGAAGCCAAGGAAGGCCCTGCCCACTGCACCTCCGATGGGGGTGAGCAGAAACTGGCACTAGGACAAATGGACCTGATACACTTTGAGGATATATATGCAGACATGCCCCCTTTTATCCCACCATCATCAGAACTATCAGTTTACCCTGAACCCTCTGTCTGCCTGCCTGGATTTCCCACCCACCCTCCCTCTCTTGCCTCATCCACTTATCCCTGCCTCAGCCACGCCACCTCTGTCTCCTGACAGCCCCTCTGCTCACCCTCAGCCCACCATCTGTGTGGTGACCGTCTCCAGTGGTGGCTGGAGGATCCCTTGTCTCCGCCTCCAGCCTCCAAGTCCTGTACTCCACCTCGGCCCACCGACCCAGGCCGCTCCTGGCTCCCTCGTCTCCACCGTCGCTCATCGGCTAACCAGCTCCACCGGGCTCCTTCATCCCTCCAGCTCCGCCTTGGTCGGCCGTCGACCCGTCATCGCCTCAGGACTCCACTTCTCCGGCTGTGCCTCGTTGCTCCGTCCCGTTGGACTCCGCCTTGGCCCTCTGGAACCTCGGTGTCGCCTGGACTGGTCGGCTCTCCATCTCCGCCTCGGGCTCCACCTCCACTTGCTCCACCACCGTCGGTCGGCCCCCTGGAGTCGTCAGCCCTTCCTCCATCATGGCTCCTCCCTCCATCAGCTCCGCCATGGGCCGCCATCATAGCTGTGGCCTGGGTCTCGCCTGGCTTCTCCTGCTCAGGGTCCCTTCTGTCTCCACCCTGGCTCCTCCCTTCGTCTGATCCACCCTGGACCATTCTGTCTCCACCCTGGCTCCTTCCTCCGTTGTCACCACCATGGACTTTGTTTGTTGTCCTCCTCCCAGGAGTCCGTCCTCTGCCAGAGCCTCCTTCTGCACTGACTTCCTGTTTCCATCCCACGTCCACTCTTTTGTCCACTTCCTAAGTCCCCTCCATCCATCCCTCCTTTTTTTGTTTTTTTCTATGGTGCGAGGTCACGCCTTCCGGGAGGGGGGAGAACTGTCACACCCCTGTATTATTTGTATTGGTTTTTCCCTCATGTGCCCATGTATGGTTTTCCTGTTCCTGCGCTCATTATGTCATTATTAGTTAACCTTGTATTACCTGTGTCTTAATTAAGTTCATTGTAATCACGTGTCTTTATAAATTGGTTTCCGTTCAGTGTTTGTGGTCCGGTCTCGTCTATGTGTACGTGTGTTTCTGCCCTGCTTGTGGATTTACCTGTTTGGAATATATTAAAGACTTTTGATTTCACATGTAGTTGTGACACAAACAAACAAGAACTAACATGAAGCTCAAAACTGATATCTGGACTTTTTGCAACAACAAAACAAGGTTATCATTAACTAAACATTTTTGTTGATAAAAAAATTAAAATAACTAATATTAATAATATTCATTTAATTCATGCTGAAAAATAAAAATGCAAACTGAACTAAAACTAACTGAAATTAAATAATTTAAACTTACTTTAAAACACTTAAAAAACTTAAAATAGCAATATTTAAAACGCCCCAAAATGACAAAAGACTAAAAATTGAAAATGAAAAAACAAAAAAAAAAAACTGAATGTACAAAAATAAAAGCTACATTAAAATATTTAATAAAATACTAAAATAACACTGCACCAAACATAATTGCAACAATAATATACACATTTTTTGAAGCTGCCTGAACACTCCCCCTGTCCACCACTGGCCCGAAAAAGTCATGCCCCAAATGCACACCATTGGTAGAGCCATAATATTTGCGTAAAGTTAAGTTCTACTAAACTTTATTGCATCACATCATCTCTGTTGCTCAACTCTCCTTGAAAATCATTGACTCCTGATTACTTTTTGCTGCCAGAAGGCTATCAGTGTGAATGTCCTTTCGTATTTTGCCATCATTTCCTCACCTTCATGCCATTTCATACTATTGCACTTCTATGTAACACAATACTATTTCAGCCATCCTGTTACAAGGATTTACAGCTCCCAGTCTGTGCATGGCAGCAATTCCTCGCATATGATGCTTGAGGGCTCTTTTATTGTTCCAGCTAGTGTCCTCAAAATTACACCGAAGCCCCAGAGGAGCGTAGGAGTGCCGCTCAATGACTAAGATCCGGCAGCAAATCAGCTTAACGCGACAGGCAAGTCTCAGCGTTCTTCCACATCAAAGGCTCGCAAGAACTGCCCCCAGACGATTCAGATCTGACCTTTACATTTAAATGGTGCAGAGGACTTTCAAATTGGCAGCAATTCAAACACACACACAAAATAACACATACAGACCTTTACCACAGGCCAATAATGCGGCTGGCCCAAGAGCTTGGTTATGGCGGGGATGCCGTAGTGCAGACGCACTGCATTCTGGGCCAGCTCTGCATCGGGGTGGCGGCTTGTGAGGTGACGCAGGGCGCAGACCGCTGGCTCGGCCACGTCTTCTTTCTCTCCGGCCCGAAGCACTGCATGAATGAGGGCCTCCACCCCGCCACTCTGGGTGACCAGGGCCTTGTTGCGTGCATTGTTGCAGGTGAGGTTTGACAGGATGCCAGTAGCGCAGGTCAGCATGTTCACGTCATCTGAGCCCAGCTGACTCACCAAGATCTGCAGGAGACCATCCAGACCTTCCTGTGAAGCGATGAAACAAGAACGGCTCAGTTCCTGTTTAAAAGAGTACAAGTTAATTCAATACATTTCACTATACACCACTGTTCAAAAGTTTGGGATCTGTAGGATGTTTTTTAATGTTTTTAAAAAAAGTCTCTTACACTCACCAGTGTTATTTTAGTAAAACTGTGTTTAACATATATGTGTATGTGTGTGTGTTAAACTAAATATATATATATATATATATATATATACACAGACAGTATATACATTTTTTAACTAACACTGAAATAAACTACACTACCAAAGCTTTTGAACAGTAAGAAGAAGTCTCTTTTGCTCACCAAGTATGCATTTATTTGATCCAAAGTACAGCAAAAACAGCACAATTTTGAAATATTTTTACTATTTAAAATAACTGTTTATTATTTGAATATATTTTAAAATGTAATTTATTCCTGTGACCAAACTACATTTTTAGCATCATTACTCCAGTCACATGATCCTTCAGAAATCATTCTAATATTCTGATTTGCTCAAAAAACATTTATTATGTTGAGAACAGCAGAGTAGAATTTTTTCAGGTTTCTTTGATGAATAGAATGTTC
Source organism: Labeo catla (assembly GCA_012976165.1). Lineage (NCBI taxonomy): Eukaryota > Metazoa > Chordata > Actinopteri > Cypriniformes > Cyprinidae > Labeo > Labeo catla. The sequence goes on along the minus strand of VONZ01000652.1, from coordinate 83,717 downwards.
AGAAGAACAGCATTTATCTGAAATAGAAATCTTTTGTAACATTATACATTTCTTTATCATCACTTTTTAAAGCATCCTTGCTAAATAAAAGTATTCATTTCTAGAATATTTCAAAATTTTACTGTTTTTGCTGTACATTGGATCAAATAAATGCAGGCTTGGTGAGCAGAAGAGACTTCTTTTAAAAACATTAAAAATCTTACTGTTCAAAAACTTTTGACTGGTAGTCTAATAATAATGAAAACTATAATTAAAAACTATATGGACAAAAAAAATACAAAAAACAGCAACAACTAATAAAATAATAAACACTAATAACTAATAAAAAAAATAACAAAAAAACAACAAAAATGCAAAAAAAACAACACTAAAATGAAATGAAAATGGAAAACAAAAAAAAACTATATATAACAAATGCTATATATATATATATATATATATATATATATAGTTACATTTTAGTTACAATGTTTATATTTATGTGGTTACATTTGTTATATTTATGTTTGTTATTTTTTAAAAGTTTATTACTTTTTAAAAATATTTGAAACTAGTTTTAATTTTTTTATTTTCATTTTTGTTAACATTTTTGTATTTTTGTTGTGTGCTTTGTTAATTTTTATTAGTCATTCATTTGTCATATATTTTTAATTATTTTGTTTTTGTATTTTCCATTTTCATTTTACTTGATTTTAATATTTTTGTTGTGTGTTTGGTCACACTTTATTTTAAGGTCCAGTTCTCGCTATTAACAAACCATTAACTATGACTTTTGCCTTGATAAACTACTAATTTGCTGCTTATTAGTTAGTAAAGTAAGTTAAAGTTAAGTTTAGGTATTGGGTATGATCAGGGATGTAGAATATGGTCAGGCAGAATATGTGCTTTATAAGTATAAATAGCCAATATGTTATAAATAGGCATGTTTATCAGCAATAAGTAAATAGTGAGAATTGTTCCCTATACTGAAGTGTTACTGTGTGTTTTTGTCATTTGTTTTTTATTAGTTGTTAGTTTTTTAAATAAAAAATAAGTTTATTGTTTTTTTATTTCAGTTATATTAATTTAATTGTATTTATTTTTAGTTATTTTAGTATATTAGATCAAACTAAACGAAAAAAAGCAATGCTGCTTTAGCAACTACAAAACAAAAAAAAATAAGTCTCTTATATTTTATTTTACTTTGGTTAATATTTATTAATTAACAAAAATGCTTTTTATTTTTAGTTTTAGTCAACTATAATTATAACTCTGATGCTCACCAAGGTTGCATCAGTATAAGTAGGAAAAACAGTGAAATATTATTATAATTTAAAATGACTGTTTTCTATTTGAATACATTTTAAAATGCAATTTATTCCTGTGATGCAAAGCTGGATTTTCAGCATCATTACTCCAGTCTTTAGTGTCATATGCTCCTTTAGAAATCATATTATATTATATTATATTATATGCTGATTTGACATTTTTGTGAAAAGCATGATTATTTTCTTCAGGATACTTTGATAAAAAGAACGTTCAACAAAACAGCATTCATTTAGAAATAGAAATATTTTATAGCATGATAAATGTTTTTACTGTCAATTTTATACATCCTTGAGGAATAAAAGCATTAATTTCTCAAAAAAGCACCATCGACAACATTTGTGACAATGTTGATTAACAACTACAAAAAAACTGTCCTTTGTTTTCTTAAAAAGGGGTAACTGTTACAGTGAGGCACTTAAAATGGAAGCAAAAAAAATATATAAAAGCAAAAATGTGAGACGTATAATTTAATCTAAAGGACTAACTGTTTAAAATAAAATATTTAAATCATTTTAGTCATTTTTTTGTGCTTTAAGATTCGCAATGTTCTAATAGAAATCATGTTAACTAGCATATTCTTTACATTTTGTAAATATATTATTGAAACAGTGAGAATTTTAATATTTATAAACTGCCCCCATTGATTTCCATTGCAAAAGCCTCACCATGATCCAGATTTATGCCTTTTAAAGAAAAAAATGGACTCATTGAAAAAGAGTGAGAAAAAGAGTAGAAAAGAAGAACAGTGGAATCATTTTCTGAGGTCATCAACATCAAGCCACAAATACTGTTGATTGGGTTTAACTTGTAATGAACCCAGAACATTCCTTTAACAATCACCTTTTCAATACATCATAAATGATCAGTGCAAAAGATTCACATAAACACACAACATTTCCAGAATCATAAGCGCTAATTATCACCAATGAAAGACATGATTAGAAGAGGAGGAGACTGAGATAAGCAACAAATGAAAGAGGAAAGGCAGCAGAAGAACGAGATAAGAATGAGCGTGGGTTTATGAAGGATTAGAGACGGACAGATGCTTAAATACACACATTTAAATTCTACGCACTTTCGGTGGGAGCAGAAAGGAGACGCGGCCAGTAATAGTTGTTTTTGTTCCTCAAATTTAATAATAAGGGCGAAAACGATAACCTGTTTATCATTAATTGTGCGTTTTCTGGGCCACTGAATTCTGAGTAGCAGTGATGAGGGACAAATTGTGGAGGTGAGAAACAATTATGAAAAGCACCAGTCGCCTGCACCATAAAAGCATTAGAAAGTACAGAGGAGAAACTGTCAGACTACATGAAAGCTGTTCGCTGGCTTTCAAGCTCTGACTGCACTCCGCGCATTTAATAACTGAATGCAATATTGAAAAAATGAAAATGCTATTGTTATTTCATTTAGAAGCAAATTTTCTAATTATTTGTTTTATAAAGACATTTCACATTCACATCCGGTGTAGACTCAATATTGACTGATTTTCTCTTTAGGGTAATTTATGTAATTTTGCTTCATCTGTCCCTCATTCTTAGGTAGTTGCTAGGATGTTCTGGGCAGTTGCTAGGCAGTTCATGGGATGTTCTGGGTGTTTTCTAAGTCTTTGCTAGGCTTTTCTGGGTGGATTTTAAGATGTTAAAAAGACAGTTCACCCAAAAATTACGATTTTACATTAATTTACGCATCAGTGGGTCCTTAGTAGACATAAAATGCAAATCAGTGGCTACTGGTTTTTGAGAATTAAAAAAGCATACCAACAAATACAAAATGAATACCCGTGGCTCTTGAGGATTTCTTGAGGTCTTATGAAGCGAAATGGTTGGTCTGTGCAAAAAACTGAATATTATTTGGACATCCTGTAACCCTGTAATCAGAGGCAATGAGGAAATTTGAATCTTTTCTGCAAAATGGTTCATTCGGACAGTATTTTATTTCAATTCAGTAGTTTATTTACGTAATCACACAATGACGTTAACATATACACAATGACATTGTTAAAGCACATAATTATGTGAAATGTGGCTGTTTTACATGTATAACACATAAGCTGAACAAACCAGATCTGTTTCCTCAGTTCAGTGACTGCTGGAGGAACTGGAGCACTGAATCAGTTAATTCATCATAGGATCATATACAATCGTGTTTTGGCTCATTTCGAGTCGGAGTGACTGTAAGACCAATCAAAGTGAGTTTTGATTGAGAACCTGTAGTTTCAGACGATTCAGCCCGAATTGCTGAACTGGTTCAACTAGTTCATCACAAAGAACTGATTCAAAAAAATTATTCGTTTGTGTACCAGACATCACTTTGGACATTGTTTGCTTGAGTCTCTGGATTTAAATTTAAGTTAAAGCTGCAAGCAGCGTTGAAAGGTCTTTCGCACCCGGACTCACCGGGAAAACAGCAAATCATGAGCAATATGCATTTAAAGTGGTAAATATAGGAGGAATATGTCAAAGTCATTTATATGTGCCAAACTTCCTGCTGCCAGCTGGTGGCGCTTTGACTATAACTGAATATTGACATGTAGATGTCTTCAAGCTAGGACTTTGATCAAACATATGATGTTTGGTGCAGATTGAACATGGTATGTTTGAGTTAGTGTAAAACATGACAAAGCCAACAGGTGGCACTATGATTATAACTGAATATTGGCCTTTAGATGTGTTCAGGCCAGGACTCTTACCAAATATATGAAGTTTGGGGCAGATTGGACATTGCATGGAGTTACAACAGCTTCCTTTTACATGGTCATCACGGACATGCCCTTTAACGAAAACTCAAGATCTTCTTAATTTAACACTGCAAAGGGATTTAGATTAGACTGACCAAATATAATGTTAATGCCATTACATCTATAGGAGGAGTTTGTTAGAACGTAAACATGCCACTTCTTGTTGCCAGCAGGTGGCGCTATGACTATAACTGAATATGGTCGTGTTCAGGACAGGACTCTTATCAAACATGTTAAATTTGAGGCAGATCGGACATTATATGCCTGAATTATAACAACTTCCTGTTTCATGGCGAAACATCAAAGTTTGTCAGGCCGCCACAGACACGACCTTCAACGAAAACTCAAGATCTTTGCGATTTAACATCACAAAGAGCTTTAGATTAGACTGACCAAATTTTGTGTTGATCTATTTAAATCTCTAAGAGGAGTTTGTTTAAATAAAACACCTGAAAAAAATGACAAAAACGGCACAAAACGTACCAAGAAAATTCAAAATAACAGACTTCCTGTTGGGTTTCGGACTTCGTACCGCAAGACTATTTTTTATGGGTATAGGTTGTTTGCAATGACATGATTCTGAGGACGCGCGAAATGCAGCTGGAGGGCAGGAAGTGATTTTTCTCTATAGGAATCAATAGCAGAATCTCAAAATGACTATATTTTCAGTTGTTTATGGAAATCGGTCAAATCGAGAATTTTTTTTCATATCGTGTATGAACATTTGCTGTTCATAAGGAGGAAAAGGCAAGAAATTGACTGAAAAAAAATTGGGAAAAGTGGCTTGTAAACCTGCGTCTGCAGTCAGGAGGAGAGTCAGATAATGCGTGTGTGTGCGAATGGTTAACAAAATATATAATAATATTAAGATATAAAGAAATATATAAATAGATACAGGGTGAGACAGTGAGAATTCACTCAATGCTAAATGCCACATGTCACAACTTTTTAGTGACTATATGAAAGAGCTATTTGCTCATTTTCTAGGCTATAATCAATTCAGAATTTGAAAAAAAAGTTTCGCTTTACATGCTGCTAACAGGACCAATGGCCAAAAACCCTGTACAGCAGTAGTTTTAGGAGTGACATATACCCTGCATCCTTCATATAAATGTGGGAATCACTTTCGAAAGAGTTTGTTTGCTATCAGGCTTAGTTGCGTAGCTTATTTCCACCGCCTCGATGACAGGCAACCGAGGCAGCTATTTTCATTTAGTTGAAAAATCACTCCTCTTCATAACATAAGGGGGGCAGTCATGGCCTAATGGTTAGCAAGTCGGGCTCGAAACCCAAAGGTCGCTGGTTCAATTCCCGCACCAGCAGGAATTGAAGGTGGGTATTGTGAATAAACAGCGCTCTTTCCACCTTCAATACCATGACTGAAGTGCCCTTGAGCAAGGCACTGAACCCCCAATTGCTCCCCGGGCGCTGGAGCAATGGCTGCCCACTGCTCCGTGTGTGTGTGTGTATGCATGTGTGTTCACTCACTCACTGCTTTTTCAGTCACTCCTGAAAGTTTGCTGCATGTGCAGGGTTTTGTGGCTATTGGTCCTGTTAGCAGCACGTAAAGCGAAACTTTTATTAAAATTCCGAACTGATTATAGAAAGCAAGCAAATAGCGCTTCCATATAGTCAATAAAAAGCTGTCACTAACTTTAATTTATTGCAATCTCACAATGTTCCGCTACAATCAATGACGCTCTCGGAACTACAAATATAATATCTTACATTGTGTCTACGTGTGGCGTTTAGCATTAGGTGAATTCTCACTGTCTCACCCTGTATATATTCATATATTTCTTTATTAATATCTTAACATGTTATTATATCTTTTCTTAACCATTTGCACACACAAGACTCTCCTCCTGACCACAGACAGAGGTTTACAAGCCACTTTTTCCTGCACTTTTCAGTCAATTCTTGCCTTTCTGCCCTTATGAAAAGCAAATTTTCATACATGATAAAAGATATTTTGTGGTTTCTCTGTTTGACCGATTTGAGCATCCCTAAACAATGCAAAACATAGGCATTTTTGAGTTTCTGCTAGTGATTCCTATAGAGAAATATCACTTCCTGCCCTCCAGCTGCATTTCGCGCCACAGCAATGACGTCATGTGCAAACAGCCTATTGGTGTGTTACATGTGTCTACCAAATTTCATACATGTATGTGAAACACAGCTCAAGCGGCATTTTATAGGTGGCGCTATTGAGCCATTTTGTCACACCCACTTCTGAAACCCCTATCAGATGTAAATTTTCACCACTTTTGGTATGTGTGCAAAGTTTAATGAGTTTTCGAGCATGTTTATGCCCTCAAAAATGCGATTCATTTTGGAGAAGAAGAAACTAAGCAAGTCCAACAGGGTCAGTTTCTTGCACAGACCGACCTCAATATACCGTCAGGAGCCATGGGTATTAATTTTGTTTATTACTCTCAAAGATGTTCAGTTACTGACTTGCATTTTATTAATTACCAAGGACCACAGTTTCAGCTAAATCTTCTTCACTGTTCTACTGCAGAAAAAAAAATCACCTACATCTTAGAAAACCTAAGGGTGAGGAAATTAACAGCTAATTTTCATTTTTGGGTGAACTGTCTCTTTAAGTACAGTCCAGCAGTGTAACAAGCACACGGTCTACAGACTGAAACAGCTCGCTTTACCTGCTTGGTTGCAGCGTCAGAGAGATTCCTCAGGGTCCACAGGCAGTTCTGTGTCAGACGCTGACTCGAACCTGTGAGATGTTGGCCAAGAGCCTGCATACCTCCTGCCAAATGGAGAGAAAAAGGCTTAGAGTCCATATTTATCGGACTTAGCCACAAAAAAAGAAGAAAGGACAAAACTATCCAGCTACACAACCCGCTCTAAAAAGAAGAAGGCTGTATTTCTCCATGGATTAGCCATTGTCTGCCAAGGAGAGAGAAATGTCTTTTGGAGTCTGTGCAGATAAACTAAAAGCCACATGGCTTAGGAAGATAAAAAGAGGGAAGGAGATTAGGAGTCATCCTTGAAAACTGCCTCTCATCCAGTGTTGTAACTACCTGATCCTCAGCGCTGAGCGTCGAAGCCTCATGTGGGAAGAGGACATAGTCACGCCATAACTGTGAAGACTTTTATGAGATCAGCTCTGGCAGGCACGCTAGTGTGAGATATTTGAGACCCGCAACCTTTCTCGTTGTATATCTAAGTATTAATTCTCTGAAAGGTCAGCGTTAATAAAGTAACATCCATATGGCGACGGCATGTCTGCCGTGAAGCGGTTCTGACAGGAGGTTTGATAAAGGTGGGTTTTTACATAAACCGCACCTGTAATATTAGTTTTAATGGAAAATCGACTTTAGTTGAGTTCAATGGCTAAATAATGTATTTCTGGGACTCTGTTAAAGCAGTTTAATATACATGCTGCTGAAATGTCGAGTCATGGTGTTCATATAGATGATGCAAATTCATTCTCTCCTTAAAAAATCTGGCACTCTCAAACGTCTTCCATGGTCATAACAACTTGAAAATATTAGTCATAGAACAGTAATAAAAAGAAAAGTTACAGTGATTTTTTGGTGATTTCTGGTCATGCTGTGCAAAGAAGCTCAGAAAGCTGAATCATCCATTGATTTGCACTCAAATCCGAGTTTTTTTTTTTTCAAAACTAATGGGTTAGTATTTTTTTTAATTAATAATTTTTAGTATTCAGCAAGGACACATTCAAAGGGATACTTCACCCAAAAATGAATATTATCCCATGATTTACTCACCCTCAAGCCATTCTAAGTGTATAAGACTTTCTTCTTTCAGACAAAAGCGACTGGAGTCATATTTAAAAATGTCCTGGCTCTTCCGATCTTTATAATGGCAGTGAATGGGTGTTGAGATTTTGTAGTCCAAAAAAGTGCATCCATCCATCATAAAAAGTGCTCCACATGGCTCTGGGGGTTAATAAATGCCTTCTGGAACGAATCAACACATTTGAAGCTAGAGATTATGGTTTATAAAGTTTTAAATATTTTTTTTTTTACACAAACTCATTGATTTGCTTCAGAAAGCCGTTATTAACCCCCTGGTGCCATGTGGAGCACTTTTTATGATGGATGGATGCACTTTATTGGACTTCAAAGTCTCAACACCCATTCAATGCCATTATAAAGCTTGGAAGAGCCAGGATATTTTTAATATAACTCTGATTGTATTCATCTGAAAGAAGAAAGTCATATACACCTAGGATGGTTTGAGGGTGAGTAAATCATGGGGCAATTTTTATTTTTGGGTGAACTGTGCCTTTAAATAGATGTGACAGTAAATACATTTATAATGTTCTGAAAAAATAAAATAAAATAAAATAAAATAAAATAAAATAAAAGCTGTTGTTTTAAATTTTCTTTTGAATTATAATGTTCTGAAAAAATAATAAATAAAATAAAATAAATGTTATTTTGAATCAATGAATACTTACAGAGTTAATCTTGAAAAAAAAAGTATCATGGTTTTCACAAAAAAATATTAAGCAGCAAAACTGTTTTCAACAGTAATAATAAAAAAGAAATAAGCAGCAAATCAGCATATACAACGATTTTTGAAAGATCGTGTGAACTTGAAAACTACAGTAATGATGCTGAAAATTCTGCTTTAAATCAGAGGAATAAATTACATTTTAAAATATATTCAAACATAAAAGATATTTTAAATCACAAAAACACAGTAATACTTCACAGTATTATTAAGTACAATACTTAATAATATTTCACAGTAATACTGTTATTATTATTATTATTAAGCTCAAAATAAATGCAGCCTTTCTGACCATAAGACTTCTTTTAAAAACAATTAAAAAAAATCTCGTCACCCTGAAAGTTTTTTACAGTATTGTCATAAATGGAAATCATCCACAGCAATCTCAGAAATAATTAATAATGTAATAATCATGAATGACAGTAAAAGTCATGGAAATTAATTCATCCAAAAGTAGAGAAAAATACCACAAAATCCCCAACACCCTCAGACAAAGAACACAGAGAAAATCTGAAACAGAAGAAATGAGATGGAGCTTATGATATTAAAGGAAAATTACACAAAAATGCCCAAGAGACCAGTCCTTGGGAATGAAAGATAAGAGATAAGAACATTTCTCTAGGGTCTAGGAATAATAAAGTGAAACAAAGGACAAAAAGAGAGCTAAAAGAAGAACGTAACACATACACATTCACTCACCAGCATCAACAATAGCCGGCTTGTTGCTTGGACAGACAGAAAGCACCTTCAGGACTCTGCTGGTGGTCCACAGGAGCTTCTCATAGTTGTAGTTTCTCATAATGAACACCAAACTTTCCGGCCCTCCATTTGCCAGAATGATCAACTGTAAAGAGAGAAAAGGTACATGGATTAAGGCCAAAATGTACTACGATCTCAGTCTCTAATAAGGCACTGTATTCTGAGTGGTGATACAGCACCTTGCTCTCCTGATTGCCGTAGGACAGCAGCTGCAGGCAGTCTGTGGTGATGGCCAGGAACTTGGGGTTGGTCTTTTTCAGAAGAGGGACCATCCTTTGCAGTCCATCGGCCAGACGCACCGCCATCTTGGCTCCTTCCTGGTGCAGTAACAGGTTGTGTAACGTGGTAATGGCGTAGAACAGCACCGACTCCATAGGGGAACTGAAGAAAGAATAAAATATTTAAAACATTTTCAAAATCATACAGATTTTAAGATATGATGATCCCTGTGTGAAAGACACAAATCCTAAAATATAACAGCACCTGCATATTTACATGTATGCAGACATTTTTATTGCGTGTGTAATAGTGAGCAAGATAAGTTAAAAATGGATTTGTTTCCACAATTTAATCAGCTTTCATATCCTTTGTTGCACAAAAACATATATTATCTAAAAAATATTTACTGTCTATTAAGTTACTGACGCATGAAACAAAAACACAAATGCAATTTCTAAATACATGGAAGGAACAAAAGATTTAACATTATTAATAACACAAAATTATACAAAATAACATTATTGTTAATACATGATTAATAATACATAACACATATATAATTCTTCTTATTATTAATATATTTTTTAATTTCTTTAATTTCTTTGACTTTGACTTATTAATATTAATTATTAAACTATATATCAAAATTATGATATGATATAATATGATATTATAGACTAAGAAATTATCAATTTTCACATTGCAGGAAAGGATTATTATTAATATTTATTAATTATTAACAAGCAATTAAAATGGTTTATTATTTAATTAAATATATAAAAAAATTAAATATTGTTGTAGATATTAATGTAGATAATATATTACAAAAAACACAAATTAACAATTTTCATGAGAGAATAACATTATTATTAATACAATGTTTATAATCATTTATGATTAAATATTATATAAAATAAATAAAACACTTTTCAAATAAATAATATTAAATAAATATCTAAATTATATGCTGTTAATATAGATATTAGAAAATAATAAAATTCAATTTATATAAAATCATTCGCAATATAATATAAATCTTAATATGATATAATATTATATTATATTATATTATATTATAGAATAAAAAATATTTACATTTTCACAGCACAGGGAAGGATTATTATTAATACAATTATGATTATCATTATTATATATAAAAAATCAATTAAATGGTTTATTATATAATAAAATATAAAAATTAAATATTGTATTGTATAGATATTATTATTATTATTGTTGTAGATAATATAATATAATATAATATAATATAATAATATTTTAATAATAATAAAATAAAACACAAATTAACAAATTTCATTAGAGAATAACATTATTATTAATACAATGATTATTGATTAAATATTATAGAAAATATTATATAAAATAAATAAAATACTATATATATTTTTTTTTCAAATAAAATTATAATAATAAATAAATATCTTAATTATATATTGTTATTATAGATATGTGACCCTGGACCACAAAACCTTGGTCTTAATAGATTTTTCTTTTATGCCAACATAACATCATTAAGATATTAAATAAAGATCATGTTCCCTGAAGGTATTTTGTAAATTCCCTACCGTAAATATATCAAAACTTAATTTTTGATTAGTAATATGCATTGCTAAGAACTTCATTTAGACAACTTTAAAGGTGATTTTTTTTTTGCACCCTCAGATTCCAGATTTTCAAATAGTTGTTTTTCCACCAAATATTGTCATATCTCAACAAACCGTACATCAGCTTATTTATTCAGCTTTCAGATGATGTATAAATCTCAATTTTAAAAAAAATGGACCCTTATGACTGGTTTTGTGGTCCAGGGTCACATATCAGAATACAACAAATTTCAATAGCAATTTATAGAAAACTATTCGCAACATTTGCTTTTGATTCCATACTAATAAAATGCATTCGTTAATATCTTTTACACAAAATTTTCCTCAGAGCCCTAGTGTCCTGGACACTCAGTTTGAAAACTGAATAGACAATGTGCAAAGTAATATATTATCTATTGTTTACATTTACTTTAGCAGTTACAGCTCAAATTAGGCTGTTCTCGATTAGAGAACTAGCAGAAAAGCAGGCTATCAAGATGCACAAACAAACAGCAATGTTTTCACAGAGCTACAGAAAAACCAACCTACAAATGGCTTACTTACAGTCATCGATGCATATTAAACTAGAACATAAAAGTGTTTTCACATCAGAAGAATTACACACTTCACCTTCAAAGATCTAAACTGCTATCAGAGAGGTTGCATGCAGCAATCTTTAAGATATCATCCTTGAGCAAGATATTAAACAAGCAGACTGTTCCTGTAAGTTAATATGGTGATAGCGTGTCAAAGTTGCAGCAGCCCTGGTTGCACGGTCATAAAGATCCTGCTCTACTCTATTATCTCAACATCTGCTGCAAATAGGCTTTCTGACAGAGCAAATTTCGCATCAGAGTCCAAATATATCTCTCTGCTATAGCTCTCATTGCAGCGTAGTGGACGCTTTCATATACAGAGACAGAACTGAACACACCATCCTGCTTTAGCATTGCTTATTGACAGTATTCTTCAGGTTAGCAAAAAAAAGTGAGTGCAAATTAATGTGCACCACAAGGAGGGAAGAGCTAAAGGCGTTCACCAAGCTTAATACGATGTGGAAAGAAAACGGCAGGTTGGCCAGACCAGAAACAGAAGGATTATGGCTTTCCTGCTGACCATCTTAAAACCAGCATGTTTCCATGCCGGTCCAGGCTGGTTAGTGCTGGTTTGGTGATGATCTAGCATGGTCCGACTAAGGGCTCTCACAGGAGCTGCAAGCGTCCATCAAACGTTTGCCACTATTCAACCAAAACCATTTGTCTGTCCGTGTACAGTCAAGGGACTAATTAAAACATGAAAGCATTAGACCGTCAATGTATCTGTCATTCACCATTTATCTAATATTACAGATACATAAGTCAACACTGGGTATCTGCATTTTCAAAGACAGCTGATGTACTGTGGATAAAAATGTGATATTTATTAGCCTTTGATAGTTCATTCACAGAGATGGTTTAATATTCAACATTTTACATAAAAACACAATTTGGACCAAACAGCGATTTTTACGAACAGATATTTAATGCAAAAACCTATAAAGTAGTCAAAACAAGTTCTACAATTACTGGTTTCTTATAAGAATATTTAATCTTTTTTTTTTGTTACATTTTAAGTTTATTTCTATATTATTTTTTGTTTCATTTATTTCAACAAATTAATGTTAATCAAATTAACTTAACCCTTTATTTTAAGGTGTCCTTGTTACATGTACCTACTATTATAATATCAATAAATGATGCATAATTACATGCAAGTCACCCTAAACAAAACACTAATCCTAACCCTAACCATGTAGTAAGTACATGTAGTTAATTAATATTACTTATACTGTATAATTACACTGTAACAAGGACAACTTAAAATAAAGTGTTATATATAATGTTATATATAGTGTTATACATATATAGTGTTATATATATATATATATATATATATAATGATTGCTTTAACACTGCTCCGGGTGTGTGTTCACGGTGTGTGTGTGTGTTCACTGCTGTGTGTGTGCACTTGGATGGGTTAAATGCAGAGCACAAATTTCAAGTATGGGTCACCATACTTGGCCTCACGTCCTTTCCTTTCCTTTCCTTTCCTTTCCTTTCCTTTCCTTTAATAATATATATACAATAACTTTAATATTAATTACTTTTATTATATATTTAACATTGATTTATATATATATATATATACATATATATATATATACATAGGTTGCGCTAGACTTTAACATTAACAGGGTTGTAAAAATTCCGTCATAATCTTACACTATATATTTCGGTTATAGCAACACATTTATTTGCTTTTATTTTTGTTCACATTTTCATTTTTAATCATGAACCTACAGGACAACAGCGCAGTGTTTAAAAACAACAAAATACTAGGCCTGCATAAACAAACAAACAAACAAACAAACAAGAAAGATTTCTGGATTTTAATAGATTCTCATTTCGATGAACAATTATTGATTCTTATTAAAGTCCCCCTGCAGTAAAAAAATTTATATGTCTATGTGGTGTTTTTAATATGCTTATAGACAAACCATGTGCCAGTTCATTAATTAACACCATTGCTGAGTATTTCTCCTTAAAACTGTAGTTTCCCAAAGGCTGTCCCAGAAATGCGGTTTGAAACAGCCCTTTTTTTGCTACGTCATAAAATAAGTAACCAATCACATCAAATGATAGATTCCTATCATTAGCATGCAAAATATACCAATAGAATTATCAGCACAAAACCAAACATTAAATAGAGTATTTAATAGAGCATATTAAGCATTAAATAGAGAACCAATATTGATTATTAAATAACAGTCGATCTCTTGGTCTATGCTGTTATCAGTTGATGAATGAACAGTACATAGTGCGCCTTCCTTCCAATAAATAGCAATAGGCTAGGCTTTGTGTTGCTTTTGATATGAAACAGAGTCTTAGATTTCAAATTCTGTCCTTTTTTATTCATTATTCGCTAGATAAGACCCTTCTTCCTCGGCTGGGATTGTTTACAACTACATTTGGGATCGTTTGAAGCCGCATTTAAACTTCATTTAAAAAGTTCAAAATCGGGGCACCATATCAGTCCATTATATGGAGAAAAATGCTGAAATGTTTTCCTAAAAAACATAATTTCTTTACGACTGAAGAAAGAAAGACATGAACATCTTGGATGACAAGGAAGTGAGTACATTACATGTAAATCTTTGTTTTGGAAGTGGACTTCTCCTTTAACTTTGAATGCATTTTTATAGGAATTTTCAAGCTTTCTTTTAGCGGGTTGCCGGCAAGTAAATACAGGTATATGCGCTGTTGGTTTTCACAGTTTTCTGTTGCTCTGAAACCTGCACATAAATAAGCGGTCTGAACTTATTCACCCAGCAATTTTTTTATTTCGTTTGCACATGCACTCCCACAACACCCCCATTTATAATTTTAGTTTCAGTTAATGATAACCATGACAGCGTTTGAGAGGTATTTTGAGAGGTATGTAACACCCACGTGCTGATCAAGTCTATACATTACTATTTTTATTCTGGTTGGCATGAGAAATAATCATAATACAGAAGTAAAACTCAGATGTGCAAATTACTCAAGCATACACTGACCTTAGCATGCGCACTAGTGCAGGGATCCCGCCCGATTTGAAGATGGCTAGCAGGCCCTCGCGCTGGTGCGAGAGGCTGTGCAGGACGCTGGCAGCGCAGCGCGCTGTCTCCAGGTCTCCGGTGTTCTGCATGGCTCTCACCACGGCCGACACCATCTGAGGAGACTGCATGAGCACGCGGCGAGACGCCTCCTTCCGCGTAAGCTGGTTCACAATCAGTGCAGCCTTGTTTACCACCACCTGCAATGGTAGACATCTTAGATGTCAAAAAATACACTTTTACATGCAGCGTATCTGCTGATATTGTAAAATTTGCTGTAAAAAGTGTCAAAACTGATTTGGAGAAATGTTGCATTACATCATTTGCTCACCAATGGATCCTCTACAGTGAATGGGTGCTGTTAGAATGAGAGACCAAACACCTGATAAAAACATCACAATAATCCACAAGTAATCCACACCACTCCAGCCCATCAATTAATGTCTTGTGAAGCAAAAATCTGCGTGTTTTAAGGCATTTTAACTTTAAACTGTCACTTTTGGACAAAATACAAGTGTCAAAATAATCCATAATTATGCTTCTTCCAGTGAAAAAGTCCATTTCACGTTGTCCTGTCACATCAAAATCCACCAATATGTTTATTTAGAACTGTTTTGGCTTGTAAATGGTGCTTGATCTGTGCATACAGTGCTGCTTTAAAGTTTTTGAACCCTTTAGAATTTTCTATGTTTCTGCATAAATATGACCAAAAAGTTCATCAGATTTTCACACAAGTTTTGAAAACTGACAAAGAGAACCTGATCAAACAAATTACATGAAAATATATACTTTGTCACTTATTTATTATGAAAAATTATCCAGCGTCAAATATTTGTGAGTTGCAAAAGTATGTGAATCTCTAGAATTAGCAGTTAATTTAAAGGTGAAATCAGTCTTATCTGTTCAGAAGTGTTTTCAGTCAACAGGATGACAATTAGGAGTCAGTTTATGCCCTGTTTTATTTAAAGAACAGGGATCTATCTATAAGTCTGATCATGTTTTGAAAGTGAATCATGGCACAAACAAAGGAGATCTCTGAGGACCTTAGAAAAAGAGTTGTTGTTGTTGCTCATCAGGCTGGAAAAGGTTACAAAACCATCTCTAAATAGTTTGGACTTCACAGATCCACGGTCTGACAGATTTTGTACAAATGGAGGAAATTCTAGACCACAGTTACCCTCCCCAGAAGTGATCGACCAACAAAGATCAATCCAAAACAAGATGTATAATAGTTTCCGAGGTTGCAAAGAACCCTAGGATAACTTCTAAGCAACTAAAGGCCTTTCTCACATTGGTTAATGTTGAAGGTTATGAGTCCATCATCAGGAGAACAATGAACAACTATGGTGTGCATGGCAGGGTTGCAAGGAGAAAGTCACAACTCTCCAAAATCATGTGGATCAAGTCAGAAGGCTATTGGAGAAATGATTTGTGGACGGATGAGACCAAAATATAATTTTTGGTTTAAATAAAAGTGTTATGTTTGGAGAAAGAAAAACACTGCATTCCAGCATAAGAAGAACCTTATCCCATCTGTGAAACATGGTGGTGGTAGTACCATGGTTTGGGCCTGTTTTGCTGCATCTGGGCCAGGATGAATTGCCATCATTGAATAAATTCTGAATTATACCAGCAAATTCTAAAGGAAAACGTCAGGACATGTCCATGAACTAAAATCTAAAGAGAAAGTGGGTCATGCAGCAAGACAACGACCCCAAGCGCACAAGTCATTCTACCAAAAAATGGTTAAACAAGGACAAAGGTAATGTTCTGGAACGGCCGAGTCAAAGTCCGGACCTTAATCCAATTAAAATGTTGTGGAAGGACCTGAATCAAGCAGTTCACAGGAGGAAACCCACCAATATCACAGAGTTCAAGTACTTCTGTACTAAAGAATGGGCTACAAGTCGTTGTGCAGGACTGATCAGCAGTTACAAACTACTGTAAATGACTGATTACTGATTACTCCTTTGAAAAGTAATCAAATTACTGTTCTGATTACTTCATTTTAAAAGTAATTAGTTACATTACTAGTTACGTTACTTTTTTCTGTACATCCACGAAATATATGTAAATAGTAAGTTTGTGTTGCCTAATATTCTAGCATAAACGCTCCCGATAAAATATTTGTTATTAAAGCATCAACATTCACAAACCACTGTTATTTTTAACTAAAAGCACTAGACTGCTGTGTGTGGTTGCAGAATGCATGGCATTTCGAGCAGTGAGTGGATTCTCTGATTGTCCACTGCATTCCAGAAATCAACATTGTTCAACATTGTGTGCAACTTCATGTGCTGTTGTCTTGACCAGGTCTCCCTGGAAGGAGAGACTGCGACGTCTCAATGGGATTTTTCCTGGCTAAATAAAGGATAAATAAATTAAAAAAACTCTGCAAACACGCTATAAATAGAAACTCTGCCTATGCTTACACGTGTTAATCGGTTTTGTTTTATTTTAGTTGTTCTTGTTGCTTTTGTGTAATACAGGAATAGCAGTTCATTTGTTTTAGATATTTTATGTTTAGATAGTTCTATTTAGCGGGAATCCCGCAAATCATTTTATTCTATCGCATCCCGCACACACATGAGTCTCTGCCTACCCGCACTCGCCCATCAAGTCTTGTCCCGCACAGCTCTCTGTTGCGTCGAGTCCAGCAGGAGTGCAGGTCTCTAATCCACTGCCACTGGACTCGACAATATAAGTTGATGCATTGCTCTCCGTACCCGGTACGTTCTCAAGAAGTTTTAATGTGCTGTGCTGCCCTTTCAGGTGTTTTAAATTGGATATGGAGTTTTTCACGGTTGAAAAGGTTTTCTTTCCCTCTAATTGATAAAGCACAATACTGTTCTTGCCTTTGACAGAAAAAAATTAAATAATGATTGTATTTCCTGCTGCATTTCCTGTATTGTATTTCCTGTATTTCCTGCTGCAGAACGTGTACTTTCCTCTCTCCATGCTTTATTTTCACTGGTAGTATCTGCCTCACAGGCGCTTTCCAATCAAAGAAGCTCTCAGGTAGAGGACGTTGCGTGTGCTACCTTTTTGCAATCTAGATGATAAAACACATTTGCTGGTATAATTCAGAATTCAAACACAAATCTGATGATGTTTTGCATTACATTTATGCAGAAATATAGAAAATTCTAAAGGGTTCACAAACTTTCAAGCAGCACTGTATTTCTCACCTGATTCAGAGAAGGTGACTTTTTCACTGGAGAAAGCGTTATTATTCTAACGGCACCCATTCACTGCAGAGGAACCATTGATGAGCAACTGATGTACACTGCCCTTCAAAAGTTTGGAAACACCCCTGGCAAAGTGTGGTTTTGGACGATATCAACATAAACCTTTATCATTTTTTGCTGCAAATACATTAAACTAACTTGACATTATCATTGAAGACCAGCAATAATAATTTTCATTTTGATTACATAATAATGGCAGTATATACATGTCAAAGTCAGACATGCCCCTTTGCCAGCTGTGATGCCTGGTTACTGGTTTAAACTTGGCCCAGATTTTTAAAGATTTTTGGGTCAGCACACCTTAATAGCTTCAACAACTGATTGCTAATTAAGTTTACAATACAATGAATTTAGGCCCAGATTATGCAGAGCTGTAATAGCTGCTAATGGTGGATATTTTGATGCATCAAAAATATAAGTTTTTTCTATTTATAAACTGTTTAAGTGATAAAATATGTTTTCGTAGTTTGTGTTGTCCCTTATCAGTGCAAAATAATCACAGATTAAAAAGGATTCATGCCAATATTGTCCAAAACCCCACTTTTCTAGGGCGTTTCCAAACTTTTAGAGGGCAGTGTAATACTGAATTTCTACAAATCAGTTTTGATAAAGAAACAAACTCATCTACATCTTGGATGGCCTGAGGGTGAGTAAAAGTTCAGCAAATAATCAGTTTTGGATTAACTGTTTTTAAGGAACCATTTTTCACAACTGGTGACTCATCGCAGTATTAAAATTGCTCAACGTTTATAAAACTGTAAAATATGTTCTTAAAATAAACTGTAAACTGTTAATATGCAAAAACATGCTAAAATATGCTAAATTATTCAATGGCATGACTAGAAAAATAAAGAAATATGGTTTCTAAATGTTTTAGACTTTCAATGGTTGCATGGTCTCGGCAGCCGGTAATTTAACTTGGAAAACAGATCACATCCTAAAGTTGTTTTTCACATCATATCGCAGCACATTTCAGTCTTTTATTTCACTTTATTCCCCCTTTCTCCTTCCACATTTCTAGTTTGTCCTGTGAGATTATTTCCCATCTTGCAGAAGCAAAAGGGTAATGGAAAGTTTCATCTCATATTATCACACGTCTTATTCTAAGAGAATGACAGCTACTGCCTCAGAATTTTTGTAATTTTACTCCAGATCACTTAGGATATCAGCTCACATGGGATATCAACAGAACAGACACTGTACCGTTTTATCTCACTTCCTGTTCAGCGATTTTAAAAAGATGTTTTAATGTGATAATTGCATGTGTATTTTCATCTGCACCTGGTCCTCGTCGGCCAGCAGTTTGGTGAGTTCTGGCACGGCGCGTGTGGCCAGCTCAGCATCATCCTGGTAGTTAATGAGATGGACGATGGCTGTTTTGAGGAGCTGTGAGGGTTCGGCCAGTCTCTGCACATTGGTGGGCTGGTCTGGATTGCTCTGTGCAGTGAGCACCGTCTCTCCCTCCACTAGCGTCTCGGGGAACATGGCCGCACGTACTCGCTGGGCTCGAGTTAGACTGTACTGAGCCTCGATATCTGAGTACAGATGAAGAAACGGTCATATTAAACCAACAAGCCACTCAAGATGATGCATTACAATAATATTTAAAACACTTATTGCTGTAGCGTCTGCTTAGGATCATTGATGATCATTTAGGATTTACCTTGTAGCGAACCTTTTAGCCTTTTGACATTTGCATATAAATTACAGACCTGGCCTCACGTTCTACATTTATATGGGTGTTTAATGGTCTATGGTTCCCTCCTCACTCTCACAAAGATGCTAAGCAGATCAACTCTTGTCTCCCCATTGGACTTCAAAGGCATTCCATGAGGGAGGCAATCACCAGCACCAAGCACCTCAGATCCTTGGTGGCTGGCAGACTATTCCCAATACACATAACGCACACACATAGAAACCGTTTTCTTTATTTAGACTATATTTAACCAGTTATAAATGTACTTGGTATATGCATGTGTTGCTTGTATGATTCTATGCTATATTAGCCCAGTTACCCTCGTTATTGGTACTAGTTAATCTCCAAATGTGTATTTTTCAATGTATGAATGTATCTCTGGTTTAATACCTTCTAGATGTTTCATTCTTGGTATCAAAACAATCTGCACTTTATTTTCACCATGGGTTTAGAAAATGCATCATACTGTTTGTACTATATTGTGGGTAAAACCGCATCAATTCCCCAGGCCAGCAATAAACATGCAAATGGGCCATAAATGGAGACAAAGAGAAGTTTTCCCGCTCAGCAATACAAACTTTGTATTGGCCAATTCACCCAAAGGTGGGTGTGGTAGGGAAACTATCAAAAGACCCTAACACCAACCCATCCATGCTCAAACCCTTCGAGACACTCTCCAAGACTCATCCCTTGAGTCAATCCTCTGGTAGTTTATCTTCAAGTAACTTTGTCGACTCGCTGTGGATTTTCCTATCTTCGAACGAACTAGAGAAAACCTCCAGAACACCTAAAGGAATTCATCGAGAACTTCCATTGTCTACCGCATCAGGACTCTTGTTCACCAACAAAGCCAATGCAAGTAACCTTTACAACTATTTAGATGCGCGTTTTAAGTTGAGCCCTGTTTAAGGTGATTTTGCTTCTCTGATGATTCTCATGTGGTCGCTGGTTAACTGATGCTAAATACTGCCATTCTTGCCTTCTCTCTCTCTCTCTCTCTCTCTCTCTTTTCACTTTCTTTCTCTATGTATATGTACACGTGTTTTGCTTAGTTAGTTGTATGTTACCTGCAGTTCCATTTATTAAATTGCATATATTCACAATTGATGGTCTCCGTGTGCTGCTCACAATTTGAAGTCACTGAATATTTGATCTTGCTACATGCTACATTTTGAGTTTACTACAAGTTAAGTTACTGCTAGTACTAACTGAGGTAGGAAATTTATTCTTTCTTGGCCAGAAAGTAACCTTTCCTAGAATTGATGAATGATTATACTGTCTATTCGGTGGACGAACAGATCAAATAATTGTAACGTTAATTCTGCTACAGTTAATTCTAAGATCTGATTAAATATTCATAATTAATTATAACCAGTTATAATTAATCATAAATATTTCCCTTTTGAGCTAATTTGTTACATTGCTCAGTAATATCACTGATTTGACAAAATTGATACTATTAAAGAAGAACTGAATTGAACTGAATGACACTATAGTTGAAGCAAACTGAAACTGTTTATCGAAACTGTTCATCAAATTTATCACGTGATTAAGTTTGCATCACTGATTCTTTTACTTTCCTATTTAATACTGTGAAGCTGCTTTGAAATAATCTCTACTGTTTAAAGCACTCTATAAATAATGGTGACATAACTGGTATGAGGTGTTTTTACTTAAAAAAAAGATCACTGTAAGTAACTTACTGATATTATGAAAAGGTAGTGAAAATGGTAAACAGACTAAATGTTTAATAAATAATTAACATTACAAATAAACATTATAAATATGTGTAAAATATATTAAATGTAAAGTGTGCTAATTGTATGATAATAAATCCCATAAAGTGTAACAATATGGCTCAAAAACACACGCCAGCTTCACATAATAAAAAAATTAAAAAATAAATAAATAAATAATAATGTTATTATTTTTTTATTATAATATTACATTAATTGCTCCTTCCATCAACTAAGATTGTATATATTATTATTATTATTATTATTATTACTATTATTATTAAAATGATCTTTTTGAGCCAGTGTTGAACTTTTTGGGACTTTCTGTATCAATCTTCAGCTTCACATAATAATAATAATAATAATAATAATAACAATAATAATAATAATAATGTTATTTTAAATAAAAAAAATATTACATTCGTCGCTTCTTCCACCAATTAAGGTATTATTATTATTATTATTATTATTATTATTATTATAAAAGTGATGTTTCTGAGCCAGTGTTACACTTTTTTGGACTTTCTGTATCACACTTCAACTTCAATAATAATAATAATAATAATAATAATAATAATATAAAATAATGTTATTTTTATTTTAAAAATATTACATTAGTCGCTTCTTCCACCGATTAATGTACTATTATTATTATTATTTCTATTATTTCTATCATTATTATTATTATTATTATTATTATTATTATAAAAGTGATGTTTCTGAGCCAGTGTTACATTTCTTGGGACTTTCTGTATCACACGTCAACTTCACATAATAATAATAATAATAATAATAATATAAAATAATGTTATTTTTATTTTAAAAATATTACATTAGTCACTTCTTCCACCAATTAATGTACTATTATTATTATTATTATTTATTTATTATTATTTCTATTATTTCTATTATTTTCATTATTATTATTATTATTTCTATTATTTCTATCATTTTTATTATTATTATTATTATTATTATTATTATAAAAGTGATGTTTCTGAGCCAGTGTTACATTTCTTGGGACTTTCTGTATCACACGTCAACTTCACATAATAATAATAATAATAATAATAATATAAAATAATGTTATTTTTATTTTAAAAATATTACATTAGTCACTTCTTCCACCAATTAATGTACTATTATTATTATTATTATTTATTTATTATTATTTCTATTATTTCTATTATTTTCATTATTATTATTATTATTTCTATTATTTCTATCATTTTTATTATTATTATTATTATTATTATTATTATAAAAGTGATGTTTCTGAGCCAGTGTTACATTTCTTGGGACTTTCTGTATCACACGTCAACTTCACATAATAATAATAATAATAATATAAAATAATGTTATTTTTATTTTAAAAATATTACATTAGTTGCTTCTTCCACCGAATAATGTACTATTATTATTATTTTTTTTTTTTTTATTATTTCTATTATTTTAATTATTATTATT
The DNA here is from genome assembly GCA_012976165.1 of Labeo catla. NCBI lineage: Eukaryota > Metazoa > Chordata > Actinopteri > Cypriniformes > Cyprinidae > Labeo > Labeo catla. The sequence continues at coordinate 60,803 of VONZ01000652.1, read as the reverse complement.
ATTATTATTATTATTATAAAAGTGATGTTTCTGAGCCAGTGTTACATTTCTTGGGACTTTCTGTATCACACGTCAACTTCACATAATAATAATAATGTTATTCTTATTTAAAAAATATTACATTAGTTGCTTCTTCCACCAATTAATGTATTTTTATTATTATTATTATTATTACTACTACATATATTGTAAAAATGTCAATTTGGTGTAAAGTTGCTTTACTGCAAATATGTATCGTGAAAAGCTATACAAATAAATTTGAATTGAATTGAATTGAATTACTATAAAAGTGATGTTTCCGAGACCAGTGTTACACTTTTTATTATTATTATTATTATTATTATAAAAAGTGATGTTTCCGAACCAGTGTTACACTTTTTTTTTTTTTTTCCTCCATTCTGTCACTGATGGAGTTTTGGTTCCTTGCTGCTGTCACCTCTGGCTTGCTTAGTTGGGGACACTTTTTCTTCAAATGATATCGTATACTATTTGAACTGAACTGAGCTAGATGATGACATCATTGATTCCACTGATGAACTGCTGCTACTGTTGCCCTTTTGCATTACTGATGCACTGTTTCCTATTTAATACTGTACAGCCGCTTTGTCACAATTCTGTATTGTTAAAAGCGATATATAAATAATGGTGACTTGACTTGACTTGACTTTTTGGGACTTTCTGTATTACACTTCAACTTCACATAATAACAATAATAATAATAATAATAATAATATAAAATAATGTTATTTTTATTTTTAAAATATTACTTTAGTGGCTTCGTCCACCAATTAATGTATTATTATTATTATTATTATTATTATTTCTATTTCTATTTCTATTTCTATTTCTATTATTTCTATTATTATTATTATTATTATAAAAATGATGTTTCCGAGCCAGTGTTACACTTCTTGGGACTTTCTGTATCACTCGTCAGCTTCACAGAAGAAGAAGAACAAGATTGCTTCTTCCACAAATGAATATAATCATTATCCTGACAGTACCTAATACTGTGGATATGTAGACTTGGTGCATTAATACAGAGCCAATGTGCAGTCACAGGTGTGTGCTTACAGGCTATTTTACCAGCTAAAGGGCCTCAAACATGGTTCGTCCAATCAGATTTCAGATAGCATAATTTTATAACCCATGCTATATCACACTATATTTTGCAGAGCGATGCAGTACAGACGTGGTCCAGGGCACATTTAATAACAGAATAGATTGACACCAGAGAACCAGAGGTGGGAATAATGGGAGTGCACCTGTAACTCGCCGAATAAAGTGCAATCCATGCTGGAAGCATCGCGAGCATCAGAAAGGGGTCTTCGGAGGTTCTGTTTTGATAGCAATAATGTTCAAACCATAAAAAGTGAACCTACTGAACTGAGTGTTTGGATGAGTTTCTAAATGTCACTGGCTCAGGGCGGACAATAAATTTGCAGCTTTCTTCCCAACTACGCAAGCACATACGCTGCCATGGTGAGGAATCTACTTTAAAATCCCTAGATATTTACAAGTGACGACATGCACCATGACAACAAAGAATAATGAGAAAACCACAGGTACATTTAATATGCATCTTGCAGAGATAAAGCAATAAGATTCTCTGAGCCGTTGCGCAGCGGTTAAAGGGATAGTTCACCCAGAAATGAAAATTTGCTGTTTTTTTTTTTTTTTCTCATCCTCAGGCCATCAAAGACATAGGTGACTTTTTTCCTTTAGCAAAACAGTAAAAAAAATGTTTTAGCTAAAACTGTGATTCTTGGTGATTCATAAAATGCAAGTCAGCAGCTACCATCAATTTCTGAGTCAAAAAAGCATATCAATTAACATAAAATTAACACCTGTAGCTCCTGGCGATATATTAAGGTCTTATGAAGCGAAATGATCAGTTTGTGCAAGAAACTAAATATTATTTATAAGCTGTAATTCAGAACCTCAGGCAATGAGGTGCCAATTATTTTCTGCGAACCGATTCTTTTGGACAGTTCATTCAATGAAGTGGTTCAGTTCAGTAGTTTGTTTATGTAATCACGCAATGACGTCACCTATACGCATTTATATTATTAAAGCACCCAATAATGATGTGAAATGTGGATGTTTTACATGTATAACACATAAAATGAACAAACCAGAACTGTTTCCTCAGTTCAGTGAATGTTGGAGGAACTGGACTGCTGAATCAGTTCATTCACTGTAGGATCATATACACCAGTATTTTGGCTCATGTTGAGCCTGACTGACTGTAAGGTGTCTGAAAGTGAGTTTTGATTGAGTAACTTGTAGATTTGCGCTGCTTGAGCTGCAAACTGACGTGCAGCCGCTGACTTGCATTTTATGAATCACACCAGTGTTTCGGCTCATTTCCAAAAATGAGTTTTGATTAACTTGTAGATCTGTGTTGCTTGAGCTGCAAACTGTTTCAGACAATTCAGCCCGGATTGCTGAACTGGTTCAACTAGTTCACCAAAAAGAACCGGTTCAAAAGAATCATTCGATCACGAACCAAACATCCCTCTGGACTGTTTGCCTGAGGCTCTGAATTACAGGTAATAATCTTAAATAATGTTCAGTTTCTTGCACAGGCTGATTGTTTCGCTTCATAAGACCTCAATATGTCGTCAAGAGTCAGTGGTATAAATTTTGTGTTCCTTGATATGCTTCTATTATTCTCAAAGATGTGCAGCTGCTAATGTGCGTTTTATGAATCACACCAGTGTTTTAGCTCCTTTCCGAAAGTGAGTTTTGATTAAGTAACGTGTAGATCAGAGCTACTCGAGCTGCAAACTGTTTCAGATGATTCAGTCTGAATTGCTGAACTGGTTCAACTAGTTCACCAAAAAGAATCGTTTCAAAAGAATCATTCGTTCATGAACAAAACATCACTCTGGACCATCTGCCTGAGGCTTTGGATTACAGGTAATGTTGTTAATAATGTTCAGTTTCTTGCAAAAACTGATCATTTCTCTACATAAGACCTCAATATATCGTCAAGAGTCAGTGGAATTAATTTTGTGTTCCTTGATATACTTTTATTATTCTCAAAGATGTGCAGCTGCTGATATGTGTTTTGTGAATTACACCAGTGTTTTAGCTCCTTTCCGAAAGTGAGTTTTGATCAAGTAACTTGTAGATCTGTATTGCTCGAGCTACAAAATGTTTCAGACGATTCAGTCCAAATTGCAGTTCACATTAAAGAACTGGTTCAAAAGAATCATTCGTTCATGAACTGAACATCCCTCTGGACATTCATAAGACCTCAATATATCATCAAGAGTCATAATACTTTTATTATTCTCAAAGATGTGCAGCTGCTAATGTGCATTTTATGAATCACACCAGTGTTTTAGCTCATTTCCAAAAGTGAGTTTTGATTAAGTAACGTGTAGATCAGAGCTATTACAGCTGCAAACTGTTTCAGATGATTCAGTCTGAATTGCTGAGCTGGTTCAACAAGTTCACCAAAAAGAATCGGTTCAAAAGAATCATTCGTTCATGAACAAAACATCACTCTGGACCATCTGCCTGAGGCTCTGGATTACAGTTAATATTGTTGTTAATAATGTTCAGTTTCTTGCAAAAACTGATTATTTCGCTTCATAAGACCTCAAGAGTCAGTGGTGTTAATTTTGTGTTCCTTGATATACTTTTATTATTCGTAAAGTGGTACAGCCGCTGTATTGCATTTTATGAATCACACCAGTGTTTCGGCTCATTTCCAAAAGTGATTTTTGATTAAGTAACAGTCTGAATTGCTGAACTGGTTCAACTAGTTCATCAAAAAAATGGTCTCAAAAGAATCATTCGTCCATGAACCAAAAATCACTCTTGACCGTTTGCCTGAGGCTCTGTTACAGGTAATAATGTCAAATAATGCTCAGTTTCTTGCACAGGCTGATCGTTTCACTTCATAAGACCTCAATATATCGTCAGGAGCCACGGATATTAATTTTGTGTTCCTTGATATGATGTTTTTTCTTCTTAAAGAAGGCTGCTGGCAGTTCTGCTGAAGAAATAGTCACCTACATCTTGGATGACCTGAGGGTGAGCAAATTAAAGCAGGTTTTCAGTTTTGGATGAACTGTCCCTTTAATGCATATCCTCACGTAGACTGTGCACTTTTTGTGTGTAAGAAAGCGAAATCCCAAAATAAACAAAACAGCACTTTCCGAATGTTGCACAAGTCCAGTGAAAAGACACAGGCCTCTTGCGGAAGGGTTCAACCCCGCTGACTCTAATGTGAAATTTCAGAGGCCCTCGGGTCATATAATTCATCAAAATGTTCCGGAGAGGCGAAAGGAGACCTTTGGAGAGAACACATTACCTGTGGCGCTCTCGCCGGCGCTGGCACTGACGCCGTACTTCTTACTGCACTCAGATTCGTCCTCGTCTCGAATGGTGGTGGCTCCTGACTGAATGCCTGAATCTGAAGCGTAAAACGTCTGCTGCCACTCCTCCACCTTCACAGACCCCTCTGCCTCACTCACTGTGGAAGATGAGCATGAAAATGAGCAAATATCTGACAAAGGCTTAACGCTTCAGATGAAGATTATTTCAAATAGAGCCAGCAGATGTGCCTTCATAGAAAATAATGAAAATAATTTACTAATTAAAAATTGTGGGATGTTAGCATAATATATATACATATATTAATATATATAAGTATTATTTAATTTTGATATTTACTATTAAAGCATATATTATATATTTATTTTTATATAAATATTTGATTTATTAAAATAAAATGTATTACCTAATTATAATATTTACTATTATAGCATGATGTTTATATTAATAACAGCAAAAATAACAGTCATAATTATTTTAAAATTAAAAGAATTATTAATACATTATTTTTATATATTAAATGTAAAATATTAAAATATTTAAAAATTTGGAACAATTGATTTGGAACAACAAAAATATTAAAATAAGACGCATTAAAATTAAAATAAAATATTGCTCTTAATTATACTTGTTTTGTGTGTGTGTGTGTGTGTGTGTGTGCGTGTGTAAAAATGAATACATTTAATATATTACATTTTATATTATTAATATATCAAGGTTTAGTGTATATATGCTGTGTACACACACACATATTTAATGTTAATAAATTAATAATGTATATTATGTACAACAATTGTAAGCAAAATATTATACAATTAAAGATTACATTACCTGGTAATCTTTAATAATATGTTATATATAATGCTGAATAGAACAATGAAATGTATTATCAAAATATTATATAAAGATTACATTTAATGTTAATATGTACATATTATATATATATAATACTTGTAGTTTTGATATAATTACGTAATAAATGTATAAATGCTTGCATTTTTGACAGAATTATTAAATATGTTATCAATTTATTATATAATTGTAACATATTTGCTTGGAAATTGTATAGAATTATAAAATATTACCAAAATATTATACAAATCAAGGCTACATGAACTGTTATACCAATAATAATAATAATTTAAATGTTATTATTAAAATAACTGCATTAATATTATTATTATTATTATTAGAACAGTTAATATAGCCTTTATTTGTACAACATTTTGGTAATATTTGATGATAATAATAATAATAATAATAATAATTATTATTATTATTATTATTACTACTACTACTACTACAACTACTACTACTAATAATAATACACACAGAAATGCATGCAATTTTGACAAGATATTATTAGTATATGAAATAATTAATAATAATAATAATAATAATAATTATTACACTTTACATTTTTAGACTGATAATATCATTTATTCATTTGTATTAATTTGAATTCACATTAAATTGCAAAACAGAGCATGAATGAATTTGGTTTCTGTTGTATCTACATGCCACTTTACCTACATCTACATAATATGTCCTGTTTAACACAAAAGGTCAGTTCAAGAAAATATATTAATATTGAATACAATTTTTAAAACATGAAACTTATAAATTCTTAAATGATTAAACTCACTTTGCAGTGACATCACCACTGTCCAGCCTTAATTCAACCTGTGATAAAACACAGAGAAAAGTTTTAGACTGCATAGAGAACAGGAGGGATGCAGTATGAATGCAGTGATCTGCAATGTGAAGTGACAGCATGCACCAGTTTAGAGCGAAAAGCACCACTGGGACTTAAAAAATAGTGAGCAGGCAATGCTATTTATAAAACTACTGCATAGAGCGATCGCACAAATCATAGGAGCTTCCCCAAAGTGGAATTTCAATGCTTCATTTGTAGTTCACATTCTGAGCAGAGCAGCTCGACGGGACCTACAGTTTACAGTTTATACTCTCAAGGACTGAGAGTCTCCAGAGGCTGTTGCAATGCAGGTTTATGTTTTTAACATCTGCATCGTTCATGACTATAAATAGCACAGACTACAGGCAGAGATGTGACTGGAGGTGAAAGCCGATCAAGAGGAATGATGGATAAAGACGACACCTTCATCTGAATCCACTTTGAGCCAAGAACTTAGCGCTGGAGAACACTCAACACTTTCATTTCAGAAAGAAAAATCGACATTCACAAGAACGTCACCAGCCTTGCAAACAAATAGTGAGGAAAGTGCTGTATTCATGCATTTACAATATTTCATTTTTCAACAAATCTGACCCTCAACTACTAAAACCAGAATGCGAAATGAAGCAGGGTTTGAGCCCCTATTTAAAGTTGGAATCCCTTTCCAAGATGTTTGTGGTGTTGAATTAAATAAAACTATTTATTTATAATATAAAAATTTATTTATTTTATTTATTAAAACAAAAATACAATATTCTAATTTATTTTTAAAATTTATTTAATGCATACAATTTAATAATACATACAAATAATACAAAAATACAATATTCAAATTTATTTTAAAAATTTATTTAATGCATACAATTTAATAATACATACAAAATAATAATTTTCTAATGCTTATTATTTAAATTATATATTTTATTTAAATATTATTAAATATTATTATTTAAAAAAATATTCATTATATGTAAATATATGTATAACATTTTTTATTAAATAAATATAAATAATATTTATTAAAGCATATAATTTTACATTAATAAAACGGAAAAATAACCATAAGTGATTAAAATGTATTATAATTTAAAAAGTATTTTATTTGTTAAAATAATATGTATTATTTCATTTTGATATTTACTCTTAAAGCATATCATTTTTATATTAATAATACCAAAATAACAGTGATACCTGTTTAATTATATATATATATATATTTGCATTTTATTTCACATAATAATTTAATTATTATTTATTTTAATAAATTACATTAATAAATGTAAAAATGGAAATAATTAAATAAATCTTAAAATTTTTATCTTATAACATTAACATTCGTTTAATTTACAACATGAATACAATGTATGTTATGTTATGCAAATTAACATTAATTACATTAACAAAACTTTAATAAATATTATATATATATATATATATATATAATATTTATTAAAGCATATAATTTTACATAAATAAAACAAAAACAAATAACCATAAGTAAATAAAATGTATGTATATATACGCACACACACACACACACATTATTAAAATAAAATGTATTTCATTATAATATTTATTATAGCATATTATTTTTATATTAATAACAGCAAAAATAACAGTAATACTTATTTAAAAATAATAATTATTAATACATTATTTTTATATATTAAATTACAAATATTTAAATAAATGTATTATTTAATAATAATATTTATTAAATTATATTTAAATTAATATATTATAAAAATTTAACAATTCTTAATAAATGTTTTTTATTTACTAAATACAAATAAATTTAAAGGAGAGTAAATTAAAATATTGCACATACTATTTCATTAATTTTTATTAATATGCTTTTATTAATAATGTCTCACAATAACAACACTGAAAATAACCATGATAAGTGATTAAAAAAATGTGTAATGATTACTAATTTTTTTTATTAAAATAAAAACATTGAAATAAAATGTATTAATTATAATATTTACTATTAAATCGTAGGGTTTTCACATTAACAGTGATAATATAATTTAAAATTTATAACAACTATAAAAGAACAAAATTACCTGTCATGCATAGCAGTTGCTTTCGTTATATCCCCACATAAAACACCACTAAAAGTAATGCATTATAGAAGGCATTACATACTTTTAGCAGCTGTTACAATTCATTGACTTTTATGAGGACTTCTTGACCTTTATAAAACAGTGTGATAGAAAGAACATTTCGATTTGCGACTGCCAATATCTTCATATCCTAATGCACAAAACTAACTCAAAGTAAAATCAGATGCTGTCTCTCGTATTAGTGATGCAGAAACGAAGACAAGGTGCTGAACTTTAATAAGAATATAAAAACGCGAGAGCGTATCATCAAAAAGCGATTCAAGAAAAGACACAATTTCTTTCATAAAAGCAGTGACTAATCCATTTTACCTCTTTGAACTGCTTCCCTGTGGTATCACATCTTACAAGATCTTATTTTTTCCTTTTTTGTTTCCTTCTATTTTAATTTAAATGGAATCCAGCTTAAAAAGGAGCCTCTGTTTAGCATTCTCTCCTATATCTCGCTCCTGCCCTTTTCTTGTCTTCGGCTTCTCTTTCTAAAACATTCAAGTATGAATACAGTTTGCCGCTGTCCCTCAGTTGCATACGGCATATGGGGATTTGCTAACTGCTGTTATGACACGTGCCCTGCATTTTCTACACTCATTACTCACATCAACACACACACATTGAGTCCGCCTGATCAACTGTAGACAGACACGACACTCCAGCAGTCAGAAAACACCTTAAAACTCATGAAAAGTGGAAGATGTCTTAAAATAATGAGCAGCCACGACACTGGAAACACTTTTAGCCTAGTAGGCATTAAATACTTATTAATTATGCATGCACTGATTAATTAAAAAAAGTTTTTTGGGTTAACAAGGCTTAAGACGATGTGTGCATTGTGTCTCTTATTCCAATGAATTCTACATCAAATTACCATGTTTAATAAGCACTGTTCATCCAAAAAATTAAAAGGTTGATATGAAGGTTGTACATCGTTCATGCCAATTAGATATTAAAGTTACTGTTCAATTACCTAACCAAAAACTTTCAGAAGGCTTTAAAGGAACAGTTTACTCAAAAATGTAATTTAATTTAATTTAATTTAATTTAATTTAATAGTAATGGAGTGATATGGATTACTTGTTGGTTACTGTGATGTTTTTATCAGCTGTTTGGACTCTCATTCTGACGGCACCCATTCACTGCAGAGGATCCATTGGTGAGCAAGTGTAACGCTGAATTTCTCCAAAACTGTTTTGATGAAAAAACAAACTCGTCTACATATCGGATGGCCTGATGATCTGTACATCTTCAGAAAAAATTAAAAGAAAAAAGAACATCATACGGTTTGGAGTAAATGATGACAGAACTGCAGAAACTATTCCTATAATATTGTGTGCAGACACACAGAATACTGTGAGCTTTGAGTATTTATAGCTACTAGCACATGTGATCAGGATGGCAGCGGCGAAGAAGAAAATTATACTTGAGTGCTTTCATCTCAAAAATGAGATGTCGCATACAGGGTCCCAACTATGGTTTAAAATTCAGGGATATGAGCAAAAATGCTCTCCGACTCACTCAAAATACTAATCACAACACAGTGACATTTCATTTCTAAAGGCTCTCGGCCAGGCTGAAACTTTTAATTTAGAGTTGAGTGACGTATGTTTTGTGAATATGCATATGAAGTGACTTTATAGGCATGTCTTTGTCAAGAGTAAATTCGTGGCATATCTAATGAAAATCACTGAGAAACGGTGCTGTACGGTAATTTATTAGCGACAGCAAGGTAATTTTAGAGTCATTTGCATGAGTGCTGATTTTAATAAAAATGACATGGACTGGACAACTTCCTGACATCAAATCTTGAAGAAAACTAAACAATTTAAAGCTGAAGTGTGTAATCTCTTTGCCACTAACATCACCAAGCTGAAGTTTATATATATATATATATATATACACACACACACACACACACACGCACACATATAAACATATATACAGTGCACAGCATAAATGAGTACACCCCCTTTGAATAAATATAAAGGATGTATTTTCTTAACCATCACTAATATAACTTGTAGAAAGATGGCAAAATTGAAATGTATTAAACATATACTTAATAAAAACAACAAAATATGTCAATATTTTCTGTAAAATAAGTAAATTAGCCAATTTTGTTTTAATGAAGGATTGCAGTAATGAGTACACCCTAGAATTTATTCAGCAAATGTATAATATTCTAGTACTTAGTATGTCCTCCAGAACTTTAAAAGAGAAGTCCATTTCCAGAACAACAATTTACAAATAATTTACTCACCCCCTTGTCATCCAAGATGTTCATGTCTTTCTTTATTCAGTTGTAAAGAAGTTATGTTTTTTGAGGAAAACATTTCAGCATTTTTCTCCATATAATGGACTGGTATGGTGCCCTGATTTTGAACTTCCAAAATGCAGTTTATATCATTTTAAATGATCCCAAATGCGGTTGTAAACGATCCCAGCTGAGAAAGAAGGGTCTTATCTGCGTAACGATCAGTTATTTTAATAAAAAGAATACAATTTATATACTTTTTAATGCCAAACGCTCGTCTTGTCTCGCTCTGCCTGGACTATTTTTTTCCAGTTCATGACAGTTAGGGTATGTCGAAAAACTCCCATCTCATGTTCTCCCTCAACTTCGAAATCGTCCTATATCGCTGTTTTACCTTTTTTGTGTTTGATCTGAAGGGTGTTTGATCTTCTTTGCATGTTCTCTTTGCAATGACTGGGTCAGTACTTCTGCAGCGATGTAGGATGATTTTGAAATGATTTTTGAAGTCGAGGGAGAAAATACGGTCTGAGTTTTTCGACATACCCTAACTGTCTTGAGTCAGAATACACAGAGTTCATGGAGAGAAAGGCAAGACGAACATCTGGGATTAAAAAGTATTTAAATTGTATTTTTTAAATGAAAATTACCGATCGTTTCGCTACATAAGACCCTTCGTCCTTGGCTGGGATCGTTTACAACCGCATTTGGGATCGTTTGAAGCTGCATTTAAACTGCATTTTGGAAGTTCAAAATCGGGGCACCATATCAGTCCATTATATGGAGAAAAATGCTGAAATGTTTTCCTCAAAAAACATAATTTCTTTAGGACTAAAGAAAGAAAGACATGAACATCATGGATGACAAGGGGGTGAGTACATTATAAGTGAATCTTTGTTTTGGAAGTGGACTTCTCCTTTAAGTATACTGCTCTGACCACTTGGCACTCAGTGTACAAGTTCATGACAAATTCTCACATCTGTCCTGTTTAACTCCTGGAGGTCTTTAATGGGGAGTTTTGCTCAGCTCATCTCTACAGAATCCCCACAGCCACTCAAGAGCATTAAGATTGAGTAAAATACATGTCCACTGAAGGATTTTCACCTTGGGAGAATGAATATCTTTAAAAAATGCCCAATAATGCAGGGAATGAGGGAAGGGGAAGCATCTTTAGTTTCAGTTTTTTGTATTATATCACACAGTGGTGTGTGAATTGATGACGGCATTGATAAAGCACAACTCCCTCACACCTTCAGCACTCATACATCCCTATATAAGAGCTTTACTACCACTGAACGTCTCTGTAGGTAACAGGCGCTTCTCAGTGTACTCCTCCTCTAGCAACACCAGAACATTTTGGATGCTTTTGGATCTGACATGATTGACTTGGTCTCTTGAGACCAGAGTATGGATTCCCAGAAGTCTATATTTTGTAAATATGGGCCTTGGAAGAGGTTAAATAAGTTTATTGTGCTTTGGCTACAGTAGGAAATTCTAGTGGTGACAACAACCATGCAACTTCTGCAGGCTGCGTCGTACTCTGTGAGATAAAGTGTCACTCTTTTCATAGCTTTTGCTGGCTAAGAGACACTTGCATGGTATTTCTCCTGCTCTTTTTCCAGCAAAAATTCACTCATCACTAAATTAAATCTTAAAGTGAAGATCTGATTATTTCAGGAGCCTTGTGACAAGTCCATTGTTTTTGAATGTCGGTGCTACTTCTGCTGCTATTTTCACTCTTAAAACAATAATTTGGTATTCCTCTTGTACCATTGTCCTCTTTTATGCCAAGAAATAAGTCACCTGGCAGTTCTCTCCCAAGTGGTTTCATTGTTAAAAGCATTAAGTCTGTGTATGGTTCAGGATGCTATAAAACACTTTTAACTGTCAGGAAATTACTTGTCTTTAAAAGTTTTTGTTCAAAATATTTACCTGTTGATAAAAAATAGCCTTAAACCTACATATTTTTTTGTTTGTTTGTTTGTTTTATTTAGTAACTTTCAGGAGGGTGTACTCATTTTTGCAACACAACATTTTATCACTTTGATAAGAAAATCTTATTTTCTGAATACTTTTGACATTCTTCTTTGGTAATTGATCAAGCAGGCTTGTTGGAGCATTATATCTCCAAAGAACCCTTACATGTCATCTAAGTAAAGAGTAATTGCTGAATTTGTTACATTTTAGAGAGGGTGTATTCATTTATGCTGTGCACTGTATATATACACAATTTTTTTTTTCTTTTATATTATACCAAAAGTCCCCCAAACTCAAGCCACTGATAGTCAGGATGCTTTATTACTCAGGAATTTGTTGCAATAATTTGTTGCAATATTGCAATAATTTAATTTAATTAATTTAAATTAATTAAGTTTAATTATATAAAATAATATCATTATAATTATAAATTATTATTATTATTATTAAATTCTATATAATTGCTTTATTTTTTTTTTATTTAAAGCAATAATAATAATTTTAAGATTGTAAAAATTAAATCAATAAAGAAATATATTACTATCGCAATAATAATATATTAATACTGTAAAATAAAAAAGTATTATTATTAATATTGTTGTTGTTGACAATAAAAAAATGTAACAGTAATATATTTCTTTACTGATTTAATTACTTAATAATAATACCATCATAAATTATTATAGACATATTATATAGACATTAAATAAGGGGAAACTGGTTTTCCTGCTTAGATCAGATCACATGCTTGATTGCTGAATATAAATGGATTGTCTCTGGATAATTAGTATTTTAAAATAAAATAAAATAAAAAAATAAAATAAAATAAATAAATGTAGAATGTTGGCTTTAAAGAGAATGTGAGGGAATGTTTTCTCAGGATGTGAGGGACAGACTGAGGAGGAAAGGTTTAAAATAAAGAGCTGTGAGGAAAAGACAGGAAGTCTCTATTTTTTGACCATTGTCCTGAAGAAGGCCAAGGTCTGTCCGAGTCAGTGTAATATATCTCTTTCTCCACAACTCGCTTCCTGGAGAAGACAGCATCTCTGATGATGATTAATGCTTGAAGAAGATCCCAGTCTGTTTTGTTCATCAGACGTGACCTGTTCACACTGTCACCATTGTTCTGGTGTTACAATAGCCACCTGTGATCCGGGCACACACACACACACACACACACACACACAGCAGATGAACCCAAGGGTCTTTGCTGTATTTAGGACACTTGACACTGAACACTGCAGCACCAGCAGACCTGTCAGCTGCTGTTTGACTTCCGGCAACATGCTGCTCTACGTGGCGTTTACTATGCAAGTGTCAAGGCAGATTTGTATTTGAGAGTCCGCCAGCAAGAGTATGTCATGTGAATGCATGTTTGTGAGGATTTAAGCATAAGATAAGACTTATTACATGTAGCAGCCAATGCTAAACTGTAATGCATGTGCAAAACTACACATTTTCAGTTTGGTTTCCTGAACAACTAGTGGACTGCTCCTAAGAATAAGGAAACAAATAGATAATCTAATTCACTTGCCAGTTTATGGATGACTTGTTGACCAATACACTCTAAAAAATGCTGAGTTACAAACAACCCAGCACTGCGTGAAATATGGACAAAACCAGTGGTTGGGTTTTTCTGACCCAGCAATTGGGTTAAATGGGTAGTTTTAATTAACTCAGCTGTTGCTTAAAATTACTATATTTATTTCTTAAAATGAACCCAAAATAGGTTGGAAATTAACATTTATTAATAGTGCCATACATAAACATTTATTGATAATTTGAATAAATATTAATTATATACACTGACCAAAATTATAAACGCAACACGTAATTATTAGAGGCATAGGTGAACATTTATTAATAAGCAAACGAAAAAAGTTTATTACACTGTGGTCCGGGGGGGTCAGAAAACCAGTCAGTATCTGGTGTGATCACCATTTGCCTCACACAGTGCAACACATCTCCTTCACACAGAGTTGATCAGGTTGTTGATTGTGGCCTGTGGAATGTTGGTCCACTCCTCTTCAATAGCTGTACGAAGTTGCTGGATATTGACAGGAACTGGAAAACGCTGTCGTATTTGCCGATCCAGAGCATCCCAAACATGCTCAATGGGTGACATGTCCGGTGAGAATGCTGGCCATGCAAGAAGTGGGATGTTTTTAGCTTCCAGGAATTGTGTACAGATCCTTGCAACATGGGGCCGTGCATTATCATGCTGCAACATGAGGTGATGATCGTGGATGAATGGCACAACAATGAACCTCAGGATCTCATCACGGTATCTCTGTGCATTCAAAATGCCATCAATAAAATGCACCTGTGTTCATTGTCCGTAACATACGCCTGCCCATACCATAACCCCACTGCCACCATGGGCCGCTCGATCCACAACATTGACATCAGCAAACCGCTCACCCACACGACACCATACACGCTGTCTGCCATCTGCCCTGTACAGTGAAAACCGGGATTCATTCGTGAAGAGAACACCTCTCAAAAGTGCCAGACACCATTGAATGTGAGCATTTGCCCACTCAAGTCGGTTATGATGACGTACTGCAATCAGGTCGAGACCCCGATGAGTACGACGTTCATGCAGATGAGCTTCCCTGAAACGGTTTCTGACAGTTTCTGCAGAAATTCTTTGGTAATGCAAACCGATTGTTGCAGCAGCTGTCCGGGTGGCTGGTCACAGACGATCTTGGAGGTGAAGATGCTGGATGTGGAGGTCCTGGGCTGATGTGGTTATATGTTGTCTGCGGTTGTGAGGCCGGTTGGATGTACTCCTAAATTCTCTAAAACACCTTTGGAGACGGCTTATGATAGAGAAATGAACATTCAATTAATGGGCAACACCTCTGGTGGACATTCCTGGAGTCAGCATGACAATTGCATGCTCACTCAAAACTTGCGTCATCTGTGGCATTGTGCTGTGTGATAAAACTGCACATTTTAGAGTGGCCTTTTATTGTGGCCAGCCTAAGGCACACATGTGCAAAAATCATGCTGTCTTATCAGCATCTTGATATGCCACACCTGTGAGGTGGATGAATTATCTCGGCAAAAGAGAAGTGCTAACACAGATTTAGACAGATTTGTGAACAATATTTGAGAGAAATAGGCCTTTTGTGTACATAGAAAAAGTCTTAGATCTTTGAGTTCAGCTCATGAAAAATGGGGGCAAAAACAAAAGTGTTGCGTTTATAATTTTGGTCAGTGTAATAAACTTTTTTTAATTGCTTATTAATAAATGTTCACCTATGCCTCTAATAATTACGTGTCTGATTTTTAATTTACAACCTATTTTGGGTTCATTTTAAGCCAGCCATATAGTAATTTTTAAACAATAGTTAAGTTAAATAAAACTACCCAGCCACTAGGAGTTTTTTTTTTTTTTAACCCACCAGTGGGTTGTATTTAACCCAGCATTTTTTTAGAGTATAGTTAACATCTGGGACTGCCTAAACACCAACTGAATCAGTGTTGTTATTGTTAATTAAAACTATTAATAAATATAATTTTTGGGCCATTTAAATGTAGCTGAATTAAAATAAAATATTTCTATTTAAACAAGGGACAGATACTGTCAGCACTGCTTATAAATATTGCAAAAATCTATATAAAACATATAAAAACTGAGACAGCATTTCTAATTTTTGTTTATTTCTAATTTTAAAGTTTATTTATGAGAAATAAAGTAAAAAAAAAAACTGTGCAATATTATTATAAATGTAAAATGTAACCATTTAAACACATTATTTTGAATGTACAATTTAAAACTGTTTTCTATTGTAATATATTTTTAACCATAACTGAATTTTTGGCATGCTAGTTTTTAGTCATTTTTTATGTACTTTTATTTTTTTTAAATATATTTCTATTTACTTTTTTTTATTTCAGTTTTAATATTGCACAGTTTTTATTGTATTTCTCATGAATAAACTTAAACTTGAACAAAAATTAGAAATGCTGTCTCAGTTTTTATATGTCATATTTTGCAATGTATCTGTCCCTTGTTTATGTAATTATAAATATTTCATAAAAATGTATTAAATGAATGTATTAACTAACATGAACAAACAATGAACAATACATTTATTACACTATTTATTAATCTTTGTTAATGTTAGTTAATAAAAATGCAGTCGTTCATTGTTAGTTCATGTTGGTTCACAGTGCATTAACTAATTTTAACCAACACAGCTTGTGATTTTAATAAATGGTTCACAGTGCATTAACTAATGTTAACTAACACAACTTATGATTTCAATAAAGCATTAGTAAATGCTGAAATTATCATTAACTCTCTCTCTCTTATTCGGCTTGCTCCCTTTTATCAGGGGTCACCACAGCAGAGTGATCCGCACAGCCGATTTGGCACTTTTTTTTACACCGAATGCCCTTCTGAAATTATCATTATCTAAGATTAATAAATGCTGTAGAAGTATTGTTCATTCTTAGTTCATGTTAACTAATGTTAACTAATGAACCTTATTATAAAGTGTTACCAAAATAAAATATAATAATGAAAAATTAAACTTACTTAAACGAAAATTAGAAGTGAAGCCTTGCCAACTACCTGAAATAAGTCTGAGCTAAAGTGCTAAAATTACTAAAACAGAAATTAAAATAAATTAAAGTAAATAGAACTATATTAAAAAAAAAAATACATATCAAAAGCACATCAAAATACTAAAACTAATATACCAACAAGTCAGTTATGGTAAAAATATATTACAATAGAAAATGGTTTTAAATTGTATGTTTAAATGATTAAATTTTACATTAATAATAATAGTTTTTTTTTTTTTACTTTATTTCTCATAAATAAACTTTACAATAAGGTGTCATTTGTTATCATTAGTTAATGTATTAACTAACATGAACGAACAACGAACAATACATTTATTACACAATTTATTATTTATTTATTCATTTATTACTATTGTTAATGTTAGTTAATAAAAATGCAGTTGTTCATTGTTTGTTCATGTTAAATCACAGTGCATTAACTAATGTTAACCAACAAACTTGTGATTTTAATAATCATTAGTAAATGCTGAAATTATCATTAACTAAGATTAATAAATGCTGTAGAAGTATTGTTCATTCTTAGTTCGTGTTAACTAATACTAACTAAAGAACCTTATTGTAAAGTGTTACCAAAATAAAATATAATAATAATAATAATAATAATAAAAAAATATATATATATATATATATATATATAGTGATGCCTTGCCAATCTCAAAAGCACATAAAAGCACATAGAAGGTGGTGGGAGTGAATAACCAGCGCTCTCTCTACCTTCAATACCATGACTGAGGTGAGTCTCTTGAGCAAGGCACCGATCCCCCAACTGCTCCTCGGGCGCCGCAGCGATAGCAATATGGCTGCCCACTGCTCCGGATGTGTGTTCACAGTGTGTGTGTGTGCGTGTTTGATCACTTCTCACTACTGTGTGTGTGCGCTTGGATGGGTTAAATGCAGAGCACAAATTATGATTATGGGTCACCATACTTGGCCACACGTCACATCCTTTCCTTTCCTTCCTTCCTTTCCTAAAAAAATCACATCCTTTCACATCCTTTCCTTTTCTTCCTTCCTTTCCTAAAAAAATACTAAAACTAATATGCCAACAAGCCAGTTATCGTTAAAAATATATTACAATAGAAACTGTACATTTTACAGTGTATGTTTAAATTGTTAAATTTTAAATTGTAATAATACTGGACAATAATACAGTTTTTTTTTTTTACAGTATTTCTTAACTGTAAATTAAATTAAAAACTGAATTAAAAATGAATTAAATGAATTAAAATGAAGATTTTTTTAAGTTTTAAAAACTTAAACTTGAATAAAAATTAGAAATGCTGTCTAAGTTTCTAAATGTCATACATTTTTTGCAATATTTATAAGCAGTGCCGACAGTATCTGTAACTTGTTTATTTAATAATAAATATTTAATAAAAGAAAAAGCGTTGGCAGCTAACTATGAGCTTAATAAATAACTATGAGCTTAAGTACTAAAATTACTAAAACTGTAATTAAAAATAAAGCTAAGCAGAAATATTAAAAGAAAACTAAAAATGACAAAAGTACAGCTAAATTACTAAAAATTTAAATGAAGACTGAAATATAAAAATAATTTATGAAAATTGAATAATAATAATACTACAACTGAACTGTACAGGAGAAATTATTTTAACATTGTAAAAAAGACAAAAGTCACCATTAAAGTCAACAGAAATGTTGTTCACAACCTATTTTACTTGCGTAATGCATCAGTTAGAAAAAGAAAGTCTGAAGGGGCTTGATATTCTGAAAAATAACAGGGATTCATGATGTCATTTAATACTTGTGATAAACAAGTCCAAAGACCAATATTGTTTACTACTTATATCATGCACCAATGAATCATTCACAACAAGATGTATTAAGAAAGCAAATAAGGTCGATTGTGTTTTCATGCTGACTGCAAAGACCGAGGCTAAACAAATCGTCCTTTCAATTAGTGCGTAGCAAGTTGCTTTAGAAGAGAAACCTGTGCTAAATGGCAATTAAATGCAGGTTTGTGTTGAAAAGCCTCTCAGTTTGACAGAGTCGTGCTGATAGAAACATCTGTACACGTTCACATATTTTCAGCTTCTCAGCAGGGCTGAGAAAATCGAATTCACAAAAGGAGCTTGGCAGGAGGATCTGCAGGAGCCAGCGAGGTTTTGCCAGACTCCTGGAGCGCAGCTGATGATAGCGTGAGTCACCTCACGCCAGGACTCGAATTACAAAGTCACCTGCACTCTGTGCTCCAACACTTAGACAGGAAGTCGAGAGAAACGCCAACCGCCGCTGAGTATTACCACAAAAGATGCAGTGACCGATCTACACGTGTAAATTTATTCTGAGAGCTGAGTTCCCTGACAGTGCAATCGAACATCTGTTGGGATGAAAACTGCATAAATGCAGTGAGGTTTCGGTCTAATGTTACAGCAGAAAAAATTCTGATAGAGTTATAAGACACCTTAGAAAACATCCACACACTAATGCAGTTATTCCAGCCATTAGTAAGCATTATATAATCATGATAAACATGACTGGCTCATATTAGATTATAAACAAATTTATAGGGGACATATGATAAAAAAAAAAAATGTTGTGTTACAATAGCTCAACATGTAGGTATATTCTAGTTTTTTTTTTCTGCTCACCAAGCCTGCATTTATTTGATCCAAAGTACAGCAAAAACAGTGAAATTGTTAAATATTTTTACTATTTAAAATAACTGTTTTCCATTTAAATATATTTTAAAATGTAATTTATTCCTGTGATTTCAAAGATGAATTTTTAGCATCATTACTCCAGTCACATGATCCTTCAGAAATCATTTTAATATTCTGTTCAAAAATCAGTTATCATTATTATTGTTGTTTTATTATTATTATTATGATTATGTTGAAACAGCTGAGTTTTATTTTTTTAGGTTTCTTTGATGAATATAAAGTTTAGAAGAACATTTATCTGAATTACAAACCTTTTGTAACTATATATAGTTGTAACTATAAATAGTTGTATAGTTGTATAGTTGTATAGTATAGTTGTAATTATAAATGGCTTAATCATCACTTTTGTTCAATTTAAATTAAAAAAAAAAAAATTATACTGACTCCAAGCTTTTGAATGGTATAGTGTATAATGTTACAAAAGCTTTTTATTTCAGATCTTTGGATCTTTCTATTCATCAAAGAATCCTGAAAAATAATAGTAATGAAAAATGTTTCTTGAACAGCAAATCAGCATATTAGAATGGTTTCTGAAGGATCATGTGACAACGAAGACTGGAGTAATGATGCTGAAAATTCAACTTTGATCACAGGAATAAATTAAATTTTAAAATATATTCAAATAGAACGCGGCTATTTTAAATAGTAAAAATATTTCACAATATTACTGTTTTTTTCTATATTATGGATCAAATAAATGCAAGCTTGGTGAGCACCAATTGATTGGTAGTGTCCATTTACACAGTGAAACAAAACTGGTGTAGAAACAATTTTTACTCAGAAACTAAAAGTAAATTTCAACAAATAATTACAAGGAAACTGCAAGTAACACATTGTTTATGCACAGTATGAAAACCTAAGTTTCTTTGATGGCATTGATGGTTCCATTTTAAAACCTTTAACATCCATGGAACCTTTCTAGGGGGTCAAGCAATTATCAGCCTGGCCGATTATCGGCACCGATATTAAGCTTTTTTTCTTGCCATTCCTAATTTTGACATAGTTTTCATTTTTTACACCATATATATTGGTTCAAAATATCGGTTATCGGTCAACTTGATCTGTAATAATCTGCATTGGCCCTGAAAAACTTGTATCGATCGACTCCTACACCTTTCCATTCCACAAATGGTTCTTTCGATTATTAAAATGCTCCTCACACTAATAAAAACAGTTAATCTAAGTACTTTTCACTGAAAGGTTTTTGGGGGGACCTAAAATGGTTCTTCTATGGGATGACTGTGAAAAACCCCTTTTGGAAACTTCATAATTAAGAGTTTTTTGACACAATGTATAGTATACTAGAGAAATCTGCATAGGGCCCTATGATTTCATCGATGCGGAAAACGCGGACGGAATCGCAGAATCCAGTCATAAAAACGGAATTTACTGAATAAGGTGGAATGTCACGGAATTTGTCAAAGTTTGAATGAATTAATCAAAAGTAGGTAATTACACATCAAACCGCAATATGGACTAGTATCTGTAAATATTACGCCACAAAAATACCATTTAAATGTGAATCCTGCGTGTTCTGCGTGTCTCTGTTTTAATGAATAGAGCAGTTTTGAGATGAGCGGTTTTGTTTACTACACACACTGAAGCGCATGTGATGCTCGTGGTGATTTCAGCGTCTGTCATCTTTCTACATGAGGACATAAATACATAAACAATATCTCCTGAGAGTCATTTCATGAGCATTTGACTGTTCCATTTTAGGAAAATTAGTGTTATATCATATACACACAGAAATGTAAAGGTAGACACGGCAACCTGTCAAAATAAAAGTCTGGTTTAACTTGAAGACATTGTGCCAGATATATATTACTAGTATTACTACTACTAGTACAATCAAACAAACATTATTTTTTATGGTACAATCACACAACATTTCTTCCATGTTTTAATTTTAATAGCAAATTCCCCTTTGTTTGCCAAAAAAAGGTTGCTTAATTTTTAATTAGGGGTGTGACGAGATACTTATCCCGTGAGACGAGACGAGACACGAGACTGGGTTCACGAGAATGAGACGAGGCAAGATTTTAAAATTTTTTTAAAGAAATCCTCAATGATGAAATATCTAGTCTTTAATTCAACTGAAAAAGACAAAATACAAAAAATGTAGGTGCATTTTTAACTTTATGAAATTAAATTTCCATTTTGATGAATTATATGCAGTAATAAACAACATTTAAACAAGAGCTTCACGATTCTGGATAAATTGAGAATCCCAGTTGTATGTTTCCATGTTTTTAATAAATTGGAGACCACGATTCTCTCATGATTCTGGAGAAAAAAAGATTAGAAAAATAAACATAATTTACTAGTGGTTTTAAAAACATAGCTTCATTTAAATAAAAATTTTTAAAAAATTCAACGAAGGAGTCAGTGTCTCAATTCATTAAGACTTGTTTTACAATCTCCTGATAAAACTTATCTTCAGATAAGACACTTCTTCCTCAGCTGGGATCGTTTACAACCGTATTTGGGATTGTTTGAAGCTGCATTTCAACTGCATTTTGGAGGTTCAAAATCGGGACACCATAGCAGTCCATTATATGGAGTTAAAAAACACAATTTCTTTACGGCTGAAGAAAGATAGACATGTTGGATGAAAAGGGGGTGATTTATACTGACTTTTCTTAGAGTGAACAAGAATAAGAGCAAATTTGAATCCCACATCCAATTTTAGTGAATGCGACTCATTACAAGACCAATTACATCAAATGAAATGATACAAAAGTGCAGAATTTAACCCCTACGGCTTTCAGCAGAGAAGCCAGTACAATGTGTCACATAAAGATTATCACTCACGTTTCCAGCACATGGATGTAACAGGACCTCAAAACCTTAGTTAGCAGCGACTAACCCCCAGCGGGAGCATTACATTTCCAGCAGGGGGGAAATACAACATCACTGTAATTTAATAGCATGAAAGACACACTAAAGATACATCAAGGGATGTTCCTTGTTCTTAAATACAAGCCATACTGGATCATTTCAATGATTATCTACTGAATTTCACAGGAAGAACTCAGCCTTTGAACAGCATTAATCACAGTTCAGCATTCTCTGTTACAGTTCATTCTCTTTTCTTACTGCTCCAATATCTAGTCATTTTCAACTCTCTCATGTTCAGGCGTTGCTCTGATATTAAGTGTAGAAATGTACTTTGCCAAACTAAAACATTAAAATGGGATATTGGGTTCTGGATATGAATCCAATTTAGTTGAGAAATATGCTCTGCAGGACGGCATTTGATTTGCCATGGTCGAGGTGCAAGAAAAGGTTCATAAAAATAGAGTTAAACATTAACTGGAACAAAATTTATATAATTTATGCACATTCTAAACATTTTCTCAGACTAAGGAACTTACTGTTCCGACTGTCTGAGAGAATGAACGATCAGTACATCCACGCCACACATTATTTCTATACATTAAAGGAATAGTTCACTGAAAAATGAAAATTTATGTGAAATGTACTCACTTTCAGGTCATCCAAGGTGCAGATGAGTGTGTTTCTGCGAAGGAACAGATTTGGAGAAATTTAGCGTTACATCACTTGCTCACTAATGGATCCTCTGCTGTGAATGGGTGCCGTCAGAATGAGAGTCCAAACAGCTGATTAAAACATCACAATGATCCACAAGTAATCCACAGCACTCCAGTTCATTATATAATGTCTTGTGAAGCAAAAATCTGCATATTTGCAAGAAATGAATCTATTATTAAAATGTTTTAACTTCAAACTGTTGCTTCCAGTTAAAACATGAGTCCTCTATCCACAATATTGCTTTTTCCAGTGAAAAATGGTCTGAATCAGGAGAGAAATATGCAGATCAAGTACTATATATAAGAAAAAACTGTCTAAAACAAATATGTGCATGGATTTTGATGTGAGAGGAAAACCTGGGATGGACTTTTTCACTGGAGGAAGTTTTATTATGGATTTAGACTCATATTTTGGCCCTTTAAATCACTTTAATAATGGATTTGTTTCATACAAACACACAGCTTTTCTCTTCACAAGACATTAATTGATGGACTGGAGTGGTGTGGATTACCTGTGGATTATTGTGATGTTTTTATCAGCTGTTTGGACTCTCATTTTGATGGCACCCATTTACTGCACAGGATCCATTAGTGAGCAAGTGATGTAATGCTACATTTCTCCAAATCTGTTCTGATGAAGAAACAAACTCATCTACATCTTGTTTTATGGGTGAATTGTTCCTTTAAACATGTTATGTTTGATGTTTCTTGAATATTCAAACAGGCTGTAGGTAATGCAAGAGATTCTGACATTACTCAATGCAGCCTAGCATTCAAAATTTAAAGGGGTCATCGGATGCCCGTTTTCCACAAGTTGATATGATTCTTTAGCATCTTAATGAAAAGTCTATAACATGCTTTGGTTAAAATTTCTCAATGGTAGTGTAAATAACACCTTTTTTACCTTGCCAAAATCAGCTCTGCAAAAATCATCCTGTTCTGGTCGAGGTTGCTTTAAATGTCATTGAGCTCTGCTCGCCCCGCCCCTCTCTTCTCTCTGTGGAGTGACGAGCCTGTTTATTTTAGCCACATTTAGCCACGTTTAGTCACTAAACTTGCTAACTAGCACGTTATTAGGAAAGGCAATCGCAAAGATTCATAAAAAAAACCTTCCGCTGTAGGTGAAGCTGGATCACAAATGATTTGCGCGAACATAGACGCATTTATGGAGATCAGGAGTCGCATTCCCTTCACAAACAAATGTAATGCATCTTCAGCGGCTCAGATTTGAGGAGTAAATGAAGACCACTATGTTCATTATTACATCCAGCAACACAACACCTCAATCTGAGATATTCTTGTCTAACTTACATCCCTGCTTCAGCATCGAAA
Organism: Labeo catla; assembly: GCA_012976165.1. Lineage (NCBI taxonomy): Eukaryota > Metazoa > Chordata > Actinopteri > Cypriniformes > Cyprinidae > Labeo > Labeo catla. Next base: position 36,243 of record VONZ01000652.1, on the reverse strand, counting down.
CAATGGAGGTCAGACTGTTACAGCTGACAGGTCTGAGGTAAGACGCTCATGTCAGTGTGACGCCACAACGACAGGCATCTGAGAATGGTTTGATATGAAAAAGATGATATTATTTTTACAGATTAATTAAAAACCACCGCATGGATTTTTATCATTATATGGTAGATTTGTACATACACTGCCAACACACATTAATGTTCAAACAACATATAAAAGTGAACTTTGCATCCGGTGACCCCTTTAAAGGTTTATCTTAATATGTTTTATGTCTCTTTTTTTGTTAAACGTTTTAAAAAATGCTAAACATTGCTCGAGGGTCTTCACATGCTATATCAGTTTTAATTAGTCAGTGCTCTTATGAGGTAACAAAGAACTTTCTGCTGGACTGATAGGATCTAAACCAATTAAAAACTGTGAGCCTGAGAGGCCAGTCCACTTCTGTAGATCTGAGATCATTAACAGCTTTAATTAGGGCCGTTTCAGTGCTGTGATGTGCAGCGCAGTGATGTTGATCATTTCAGAGCTTCAACGGAGACCACATTTCTATTTATTTTTTTAAATAGAGAGTATATGTCAAAATTAAACTTACAACTGTTTCTTTAACTACAGGGATGTTTATGTAACAGATATCAATGATCTTCTAATATGAAAGGCACACTGACAAAACTGCCTTCTTGGATCTTCTTGGTAAAAAAAAAAAAAAAAAAATTAATAAAATAATTACAATATATACAGTTGAGGTCAAAAGTTTACACCCCCCTTTCAGAATCTGCAAAATGTTAATAATTTTACCAAAAAAAATAGGGATCATACAAACTACATGTTTTTGTTTATTTAGTACTGACCTGAATAAGATATTTCACATAAAAGATGTTTACATATAGTCCAAGAAAAATAATAGAAAAAATGACCCCGTTCAAAAGTTTACATACACTTGATTCCCAATACGGTGTTCTTACCTGAATAATCAACAGCTGTGTTTTTTTGGTTTAGTGATAATTCTTCATGAGTCCCATGCATTACGAGCCAGTTCAAAAGTTTTCACCCCCGGCACTTAATGCATCATTTTTCCTTCTGGACCATCAGTGAGTGTTTGAACCTTCTGTAATAGTTGCATATGAGTCTCTCAGTTGTCCTCAGCGTGAAAAGATGGATCTCAAAATCACACAGTCATCGTTGGTAAGGGTTCAAATACACAAAAATGCTGAAAAACCAAATAATTTGTGGGACCTGAAGCATTTTTCTGAAGAACAACAGGCTGTTGAACTGACAAACTAAGGACTCAAGAATCAATTTAAATGAGACAAAAATGACATTTGTTGCTTCCTAGTTTTTACAGTAGTTTTTACAGTACATGCATATCCACTGTTGAACATTAAGATATTTCAAAATAATATAAAAAATAATAGAAAAAATGACCCTGTGGGGGCAGCCGTGGCCTAATGGTTAGGGAGTCGGGCTTGTAACCGAAAGGTTGTGGGTTCGAGTCCCAGGTCCGGCAGGGACTGAAGGTGGTGGGAGTGAATAACCAGCGCTCTCGCCACCCTCAATACCACGACTGAGGTGAGTCCCTTGAGCAAGGCACCGATTCCCCCAACTGCTCCCCGGGCACCGCAGCGATAGCAATATGGCTGCCCACTGCTCTGGGTGTGTGTTCACAGTGTGTGTGTGTGTGTGTTTGATCACTTCTCACTACTGTGTGTGTGCACTTGGATGGGTTAAATGCAGAGCACAAATTCCGAGTATGGGTCACCATACTTGGCCACACGTCACGTCCTTTCCTTTCCTTTCCTTCCTTAATATTATTGGATATACATGCATTTCTTCTGAACCAACAAATGTCATTTTCATCTAATATCAAATTAAATAAATGAGAGTGTGAAAAGAGTATGAAAGGAGAGTTTGCTTTCTAAAGATGCACGGCGACAAAAGTGCCCATAGTTTAAAAAAAATACACTTGTCTATTTTCTTTGTAATTTTTCTTAAAAAGGATGTAAGATTGGCCCATAATTGCTGAGTGTCAAATGATGTACAAATATTTCCTTAAAAGCATGTAAAGTAGTTTCCTCTAATTGGAGATGATTCCACAGAAAGGCTTATTTGCATAATTCAGAAGAGCCTGGTTTATAATAATAAAAAAAAAAAAAGCTTAATATTTCCAACGGAAGCTGTAAACATATTGCGTGTTAATTAAAATGGATTTGAGGGTCGGGGTCTATCTGGGTCTACTTGCAACTCAGACGAACACTTAATTTAAGCACTAGGGATTTGAACATTAATTTCACTTTCATTCTCATGTACACAGATACTTATATACTGGGTATATACTGGATTATATTACAAATAAAAAGACAAAAAAGTGTGCAAAAAATCTTAAATGGGGTCCATATCTGCAGGCAGTTTTGCCCTTTTTTTTTATACTCATACATATATATACATATGTATGAAGAATGTGAATGTGCATCTGTTGTGAATGTGAATGTGCATCATATTTAAGTGTCTGCCTTGTTTTCCAGTAAACATCTAAAAAAAATATTAAAACCAGAAATAAATCACCTGCTTTTTTTTTTTTCCCAAAATATATGTTGAAATTACATTTGGCCTTGTAGCACTGGCACATTTTAAGAATATAATATTTTGTGGTGCTGTGCCGTCAATCATGTTTACAGATCTTTGTGAAATCCATCCGGCTCCGGCGTCTTTATCAAGCATCTGAGTGTAACTCACATCATCAGAGGAACTAGAGCTCACAGCTTCCTGCTCCAAAGGCAGAAGGTGGAGATATCTGGAAATCTAAGCATGGCAATAAACTTCACAGGGAAGGAATCACGGGGTGTGACCCTCAAGCCCGGACTCAGATGCCATCTCAGAGTCAGGCCTCAATGAGATTTGTGCAAATAGCACAGGAAGTGAAGTTCTCCTGAGGACAGCTCAAGGTTAAAGACCCATATAAAGAGCAAGCAGCTCAGAAGTAGTGCCGTTTTAATGTCATTGACATTGTATTGTACTTTCTGTTAATACTTTGATTTTATTTTTAGATGTTTTTGTTTTCACTTTGATTTTAGTTAAAGTTGTAGTAATTTTTTTTTTTTTTTTTTTAATCATTTCTATATAGTTTTTATTAATTTGTATTTATTTTAATATCACTGATATTACATAGTTTTTCTTTATTTGGTTTGTTTTTACTGATTTTATGAAAGTGTTACTAAATTAGGTTTTTTTAAAAATAGGTCTATATTGTTTGTATTAATTTGTATTTATTAACATTATTGATATACTATTAGAATTTCTCATAATATTTTTTGTTTTTCACATTGATTTTAATTGAAGTAATTTAGTTTATGCTTTTTAGTATAATAGTATATAGTAGTATATATAGTACATATTTTATTCATTTGCATTTATTTATTATTTAATATACTATTATAGTTAATATTTTGATTTTGTTTTATATTTTCTGTTGTCACAGTAATGTAGTTATTTGAGTAATTTTGTTTTGTGTTTGTTTTCTAAATGTGTCTTTATGGTTTTTATTAAATAGTGTTTATTAATATATTATAATAATAGTGTTTAGTAATAATATTTAGTTTATGCAGTTTTAGTTATTTTAGAATGTCAAGTTAAACTAAACAAATGAGAAATGTTGCCTTTTATATATATATATATATATATATATATATATATATATATATATAATGATTGAAATTATTTTAATTTGAGTTTAATCAACTATAATAACCTATATATATATATATATATATATATATATATATATATAAATAAAGTAGACCAATATTTTGAAACGATGTTTCAAATGCATGCATGCATGTCTGGTGTAACTATTAATGTCAAAATTAATAATATATAGAAAAACTGCAGAACTTATGAGGACATTTTCACAGAATGCATATTTAATGCAAGTTTATTTTTCTAATCCCAGTGGCAAAATGTTTACTTCTTCATAAACCTCATTTAATTTGTTTAGGTTGATGCTTAAAACAGAAAAATAACTACTTAAAATACACTCTCTAAAAGCAAGTTTTAACGTACTATTCAGTTTTACTTCTCAATTTATGTTGTTTAAAGGCTGTTCAGATCTAGTTCAAGGAAAACACGACACACACAAACACATGGACTGAAAATGATTTTCCATTCTACTTTCTCTGCAAAAGAAGTCTGTAACCAGTCTTTAATGAGGATCTAAAAGTCTCTTTCTTCACTTTCACCACAAAACAGGTTTCATCTTTTCTGGGCTGCTTAAGCAAAACTGTGAAAATTTATTCCGTATGCTATTTAAAGACTATAAAAACGCAAAATAAAAATCCCATAGAGCTGCAGGCTGGCGCTCAGTCAGACGCGCATCTGCCGACAGCGTTGCCTTGCTTCTTCACTTCAAAGAAAAAAGATTTCCCAACCGCGGAAAAAGCCACAGGGATGATTTACCGTACTGAAGATCCAATGGGGAAAAAAGCCCTGTGCATCACATCCATACAAAGTCGAGCCCAAATCAGGGGGCGAGGGCATGTTTAATGGTGTTACCTGCAAATAGGTTGAAGCTATCAGCTTTCCCTTTGCTCCTGTAAACATAAAACGGTTTGGCTGCACCGGGATCACCTGTTAAACCTTCAACACACACACACACACACAGGCAAGTTCAGAAGAGAAATGACAGGCCTTTCATCTCACATCCCCATAATCCGCTCTCATTAGCGGCACTGAGCGAAAGTAGAGGGCGGACACGCGGATGAAGGAGATGCGTTGCCGCTGCTTGTGAAACAGTGAACCGTGGATGTACAAAAAAGAAAAAAAAACAATGCCTCCCTTTTCCGTCGTCACACACACACACACGCCAGGGACCCTCGGTGTCTGCATACAGCCAGAGACACACGCTAATTAAAGCAAACCTTGCGTGAGCCTGGTGAGATTTGCCGTTCTTTCTTATCGCCCGCTCCCCCGGTCTGCCTCCGACGACATGTTAAAGAAACAAACAAACATTAAATGGGAATATAACCAGCAAATGCAAGAGCGGGCCTCTCTTGAGGCAGCTTCGACATACAGGCGTAAAAGACTGCCGTAAGTCCCTCGTAATAATGCGGCGCTAAGCTCTCGCATGGTGCTTTTTCAACCCTGGCAAGGGTGAAATGATATGACACAGTCGAGCGCCAAGACAGGCCGGCTGTTAAGGATAAACGCTACTGTGCCAATAAAAACAATGAGGGTCAGTTTTAAATGGTGTAAAGGTGAGGTTGTCTCCGCAGCTTGGTCACTTGGTTTTTGACCAAAGCTAATTATAGTTTTAGGGCTGTGAATTAACATATTAACTCAAAATTCACTAGTGCTCAGAAGTTTGGTGTCGATAATACTTTTCTATTTTTAAATGCAGCCGGAGTCTCTTATGCTCACATAGGCATTTAGTTGATTAATAATACAGAAAAAATGCTAAATATTATTTTAATTTAAAATGACTCTTTTCTATTTGAAAATATTGTAAAATGTAATTTATTTCTATGATGCAAAGATGAATTTTCAGCATCATTACTTCAATCTTCACATAGGCTGCATTTTTTGATCAATAATACTGTAAAATTGTTAAATATTTTTATAATTTTTTTCTATTTGAATATATTGTTAAATATTTTTTTTTTCTGTGATGTAAAGCTGAATTTTCAGCATTATTACTCCTATCTTCTCATAGGCTGCATTTATTCGATCAATAACACAGTAAATATTGCTAAATATTATTGTAATTTAAAATGATTAATTTTTTTTAATAGAAAGTTTAAGTGCCTTGCAAAAGTATTCATACCCCCTTCATTTTTGTTCCATATCAATCTACACTCCATACACCATAATGACAATGCAAAAAAACAGATTTGTGACAACTTTGCAATTTATTAAAAATAAAAGACTGAAATAAGTACATTGCATAAGTATTCATACCCCTACCTCCATACTTGGTTGAAGCACCTTTACAGCCTCAAGTCTTGGATGGGGGCTGGTGGACATTTTCAGGTTTCTCCAGAAATTCTTGATTGTGTTCAATCCAAGGCTCTTTCTGGGCCACTTAAGGACATTCACAGAGTTGACTATAAGCCACTTTTGCTGTGTGCTTAGGGTCATTGGCCTGTTGGAATGTGAACCTTCTGCCCAGTCCGAGGTTCTGAATGCTCTGGACTGGATTTTAATTAAGGCTATCTCAATATTTTGGTGCATTGAGCTTTCCTTATCCTCTGAAGAGTCCTTCAGTCCCCGTCACTGAAAAACATTCCCACAGCATTAGGCTGCTACTACCACACTTTACTGTAGGGATGGTACTGTGCAGGTGATAAGCAGTGCCTGGTTTCCTCCATACATGATGCTTGGTATTGAGGTTCAGCAGACCAAAGAATCTTGTTTCTCACAATCTGAGAGTTCTTTAGGTGCTGTTGCAAATTCCAAGTGGGCTTTCATGTGTCTTCACTGAGGAGAGGATTGAATTTGGACACAATGGAGTGTTGCAGTGCTGTTTGTCCTTCTGTAAGTTTCTCCACTCTGCATATACGATCATGGAGCTCTAGAACTAGAGTGTTCATCAGCTTCTTGGTCACCGGTCTAACCAAAGCCCTTCTCCATCAGTTTCTCAGTTTGGCCAGGAGACCAGCTCTAGGAAGAGTCCTAGTTGTTCCAAACTTCTTCCATTATGGACAATGGAGGCTACATGTTTCTGTGAACCCTCAATGCAGCAGAATGTTTTTTCTGAACTCTTCCCCAGATCTGTGCCTTAACACAATCTTGTTTCTTAGCTCTACATGCAGTTCTTTTGACCTCAGGGCTCGGTTTCTGCTCTGATATGCATTTTCAGCTGTGAGGTGTGTGCCTTTCCAGTCATACTCATTCAAATGAATTTGCCACAGGTTAACTCCACTTGAAGTGTAGTAACATCTACAAGCAATATGAATGCTCCTGAGCTTAATTTCAAGTGGCCCAGAAAAGGGTATGAATACTTATGCAATGGAATCATTTCAGTTTTTCATTTGCAAAGTTGTTACAAACCTATTTTGTGTTTTATGGTGTCATAAAGCACATATTATTGTGTCATTGTGGTTTATGGAGTGTAGATTGATGAGGGGAAGAAAAGTTATTTAAAGAAGTAGTTCACTTCCAGAACAAAAAATTATTTCAGATAAATTTGCATACTTCAAAATCAAAAGGTAAAACAGCAATGTAGGATGATTTTTCAGTTGCAGGAGAAAATGAGATGGGGGTTTTTTGACATACCCTATATTGAAACTATATTGAAACGGAAAATAAAGTTCACGCAGACCTAGACAAGACGAGCATTTGAGGTTAAAAAGTATGTAAATTGTAATTTTTTTTTTTAAAAAAAAACAACCGATCGTTTTGCTAGATAAGACCCTTCTTCCTTGGCTGGGATCGCTTATAGTCCTTTGAAGCTGCACTTAAACTGCATTTTGGAAGTTTAAACTCATGGGCACCATAGAAGTCCATCATATGGAGAGAAAAATCCTAAAAAAAAAAACACATACAAAAAAAAGGAAAAATGAAGGTGTATGAAGGCACTGTGTGTGTGTGTGCATCTATATCATCTCTCTCTCTCTCTCTCTCTCTCTATATATATATATATATATAATTATGGTTCCATTCTACTTTACAAAGACTGAAAACTGTCTATTTCTCTTGATCCAAGGCATATTTCTGTATAAAAGTGTCTAAATAGTGTTATTTATTTATTTTTTTGCAAAATGCACTAAAACAATAAGGCTGAAGTAAATTGAAAATGTTAGTATTCAGAATTATGCAGCTAACATTACTTTAAAAGCAGGCAGGGAAAAATATGTTGTCAACTTAAAATAATAAATGCTTTCCAGATAACGTTGTTTTGATTTTTAGTAAAATGTCAAATATAAAAGTCAACTATTCACGTTTGGAAACAGCATGCAGTCTTTATAATTTCACAATGGGGCTCTTCTTTAACACAGTATGAATGGCTCTTTATACAGAAATGTATAATACTTGGGCATCCTTAATAAAAACGCTCAAAAACATATGCACTAGATGAAATAAAATATTCAATATCATCTCTTTCTTAATAAAAACATGCAGTTCTGCTTGTTGCGTAAGATGTTTTCTATTAACAGCGTCATCCAGAGTGAACTGAATGTACAACAAAAACCAAATGATGAGCCTAACTCTGCAAAATTAGCCTAAGACGACCACTGGTCTCATATTGATTCCTGATCAATCTCGCCTCTAGCGTCTTTTAGCCCAGATAAGACCGGTTTGGCAAGCACACAGTACGCCATCATTGCGAATCTGTCGAAACCAGGTCTACGCTGAATGATCACACCAGGAGCTCTCAAATCATCAGCACTTCTCTTGCCATTTTCTACAGCGCTGCGCGAGGCATTTGATTGGTTTGACAGGGCTATGAAAGCATGTTGCCTTGGTTTCCAAAGTGTGTTTCTGTCATTCTGCCTGTAACAGCTAAATTTCAGAGGGAGCTTTGCAGACGGTGAAATTACCTGCACCTTTTACCTGTGAAGATGCCAGGATTGTTGACCAAACAAATGGATTTGTGATGCCAGACTGGTTTTAATGAGCATTAGTCACCAGTGAAAATAGATAATAATAACAATTAAGGAAAATAATAGATATTAACACAGGCCTGCATACTAGGTCTGTCCGCAAAGTTTCTCATACAAACATCTTTTAAAATAAACAAGTCTCCTTGCTCTTAACCTATATGGTAATTACCCTGCACCGCACGTCCTTCCAGCCTCTTACCACGGAGATCAGCGAGGAAAATCGAGCCAGGTGAGCAGCCAACCGTGATCAAGTAAATTGAAGATGAGGCGAATTAATTCTCAATCAGCTGTGCCATAGTTATAGGGAAAACAGCTTAATGAGGATTTAAAAGGGATTCCTCCTGCTGCTCCGAAGAGGTGGAAAAGGAAAACCTGGGCGTTGAGCCATAATAAAAATTCCAAGAAGGGCTGTAAACAACATCTGAGCAGGTTTTTCCTTTGTTAATTTTTAAGGACTAATTGGGCAATCTGACAAAGTCTTGAGATTGAAGAGACTGTTTGCTCAAAACAGGACTAATATAGAAAGTCACGCAGAACAGCTAAAATCTCTCAGTGAAGAGGTTTCTTCCATCTGCACTGAAAAAAAAAAAATTGGTGTAGAAACAATTGTCACTCTGAAAATGACAGTTATTTTCTAATATTCACTTAATATTAGAAAATCAGAAAATTAAATGGCACTTAACACTCATTTAAACGAAACTTTACAGTAAAATATTGAAATACTAAAAAAATACTAAAAAAAAAAAAAGATCAGTAAGCCAGCAACTTATATTTTTATATTATATTAACTCTGCTCAAAACAAGTTGATCAATTTCAACTTTTTTTAATCAGTTTTAGGAAATTCAACTTGATTTTTAAGTCAGTTTAATGTGATAGGCCTTAATGTTAGAAATGGAAATGCATTGGGCATTTAAGTTGGAAATTAGGTAAAAATTTTTACAATGTACTATCTTCTTGTATAACATGCCAGTAATCTATTTACAACTCAATAACTAATTTTTACAGTCTAGTGGTCTAATTCAAGGAGTTGTTGTGTTGTTCCCTGTTTTTCTACTACTTTCACACACCATTAGAGTACAAAAAAACTGCTTAAAAGTGTTATTTTTACCTAATTTTGGGATGCAGTTTACCATTAAAACTGGTTTATTAGAAGGTAAATTGTGTCTCTGAAAAGCTCTGCTGTGCTTTCAACATTATGTTTGAGCAGCTCAACCAAAGAGGTCTGTGATACACTGAGAAAGCTAACCGTCAGTGCTCTCATTCATCTTAATGAACCACGCTAATCAGCAAAACATCATCATGCTTAACTCATTACACCAGACAAGGACATTTAACAGAAAACACTGCTTGATTCACAAGCTAAAACCACTTAAATATAACTTACTATAACATTACAGTCATTAAAATGCACTGTTTATACTCTATCTATCTATGTACATGCACAAACAACATAATTGTGCCAAATTTAGGTCAGAAATGAAGAACTGACTCACTTTCAATTCATGAGTGTAATTATAGAACTGACCACATCACACAGGAAGTTAAACTGTAATTTAATAGGAACGACAGGAAGTTGAAGTTAACTCTATCTACACTATACTAACATCAATTTCTTTGGATTTGGTAAGATTTTTTTTAAATTAATACTTTAATTCGGCAAGTCTGCATTAAATTGATCAAAAGTGACAGAAAAAACATTTATAAATGTCACAAATTATAAATGTCCGAATTTCTATTCAGTAAAAATTCTGAAAAAATGTATCACTGTTTTCACAATAATATGAAGCAGTTTTCAGTGCTATAATCATAAAGATGTTTCTTGAGCAGCATGAGAATGATTTCTGAAGGATCAAGTGATACTGAAGTAATAAAGTAATGATGCTGAAAATTTAGCTTGACATCACAGAAATAAATTACATTTTAAAATATATTCTTTATTATATTATTTCAAATTATAATATTTTTACAATTGTTCTATTTTTACTGTATTTTTGAGCAAATAAATGCACCCTATAGGGAAGGTTTTAAATTACATTTACATTAAGTTCTTTTAAATGTACTTCCTTACTAGAATTATGACTAGTGACCTTTGATTTAAAAAAAAAAGGGGTTTCAAACATACACATGAAGAATTATAACATTAAAGACTGGAGTAATGATCCTGAAAATTCAACTTTGCATCACAGGTTAAAATATAAATTACATTTACATTACAGTTCTTTTAAATGTATTACACTGAAATTTTAATTAGAATTATGACTAGTGACCTTTGATTTAAAAAAAAAAGGGGTTTTACACATGAAGAATTATAACATTAAAGACTGGAGTAATGATCCTGAAAATTCAACTTTTACAAATTACATTTAAAATATATTTAAGTTAAACAGTTAAATTACAAAAATATTTCACAGTTTTCCAATTTTTACTATATTTTTGAAAAAAAAAAAAAAAAAAAAGAGGCAACCTGTATAGGCAAGCTTTTTTCGAAAAACAAAAAATCCGCCTTAAATTACTATTATATTAAGTTTAAATCTACTTCTTTACATTAAAATTTGAATTAGAATTATGACTAGTGACCTTTCATTAAAAAAAAAAAAAAAAGGTTTTCATCAAACTCATACATATGAATGATCGTGACATTAAAAACAGGAGTATGATGCTGAAAATTCAGCTTGACCATTACAGGAATAAATTACATTTAAAATATAATCTAAGAGCAAACAATTATTTAAATTCTAATAACATTTTACAAATGTTACTGTTTTTCACTGTACTTTTTAAACAAATAAATGCAGCCTATAGGCAAGCTTCTTCAATATGCACAAAAAAATCTTTTAAATCTACTTCCTTTTTGAAATGTAAATTAGAAATAGAAAAGAAATATGAAATTTGAAGTAGAATTTTGATTAGTGACCTCTGATTTACAAAGAAGTTTTTCCTCAAACTCATACATATGAAGGATCATGTGACACTGAAGACTGGAGTAATGATGCTGAAAATTCCGCTTTACCATCACAAGAATAAATTACATTTTTTTAAATATTCAAACAGCAAACAGTTATTTTAAATTCAAATTTTTTAACAAATAAATGTCGCCGATAACTGAGCTTCTTCCAAATGCACGCACACACAAAAAATCTTGACATATAGTTATACAACGTTCTTGACATATGAAGTTATTTTAAATCTACTTCCTTTTCTAAATTTGAAATAGAAATCTGACTAGTGACCTCTGATTTACAAAGAAGTTTTTCGTCAACCTCATATGCATCAATCATGAAAATGTCACGGCTATATTCCTCATCAGTCACTCATAGCTTCAGCATATGCAGCAGGAGCAGGCAGGTGCTGGCTGGGAGCAGCTGTAGATAGTGAAGAAACCACAGGCTGATAAAGTGAGCAGCGGATGTGCATATGACTGCTGTAACAGCACGAGGACACAGACGGAACAAACTTCAGTGACCTTGCTTCTATTGACCAGAAAATGAGCTTAGACTGTGGACTGTAAAGCAGATAATATTGGACAAGCCAGGCTACTGTAAACAGCGGAAAATATCCATCAGTATGTCTTGATCTTGCGTTACGGCTCCGACTACTGCTCTCTTTGCCACTTTGAGGGATTTGTGCAATTCAATGTGCTTTGAAGAAATCACATATTTCACTACATAACCTACACTGACCTGCAATTACCAGAAAACTGTGCTAATGCACCACTCTGAGAGGAATATAAATGAATAAACAAATACTAATTATAAAAGGAATGTCAAAAAAAGCACACAAGGCTGAATGATTAGAAGAAGGCATTATTTATCTGTAATTAAATCCCAAGCAATGTCATCTCTCACTGTTTCACTGCATTGCAGTATACCAAGGTCTTCAAGTAATGAAGGAACTTCGGTGTATAAAATAAAAAAAAAACCACACAAGTTAAGTTTATAAATCAACAGTTCTGCTTCTATTTGCATGTCTATGTGGAATATCAACTGAATATCAATTTACCAATAAGAAGTGGGTATTAAATTAGAGATAGGCTGTTTAAACACTGATTGGCTGATGTTGATATACCAGTGTTATTTTAGCAGCATTATAGTTTTTATCAGTTTCTATTAATATTTTGAATCAGTTTTTAATTTTATATTTTCCATTTTCAATTTAAAGTTTTAGTAATTTTTTAAAAGTAGTTTGTGTTTGTATTTATGTGTGCATATAATTTTCTTTTTTCAGTTTTATTTTTAGTTATTTTAGTACATTAAGTTAAACTAAATTCAAATTATATTTTATTTCAGTTAACATTTCATTTCAATTAATTAAAAAAAACTGTATATACAGTACATAATGTAGTACATAAATACAGTAGTCAGAACCCTGAAGCCGGATGTTTAAAGTTTAGATAGAGTAGATAGACATTGATAGTATGTTGAAGCATGCTTTAGCACAATGCTAACATGATTTAGTTAATGTTGTTAGCATGTTGCTAGCATGTTTCTACATGATTAGCATGTTGTTAACATGTTTTAGCATGTTGCTAACGTGTTTCTACATGATTAACATGTTGTTAGGATGTTTCTAGCATGACTAGCATGTGGCTAGCATGTTTTGTGCATGATTAGCATGTTGTTAACATGTTGCTAGCCTGTTTATAGCTTGATTAGAATGTATCTGACATGAACATGTTGCTACCGTGTTTTTTTTTGCATGTCAGCATGTTGTTAACATGTTTCTAGCATTATTAGCATTTTTGTTAACATGATTAACGTTACCATGCTACTGTCACGTTACTAGCATGATTAACATTTTGTTAACATATTTCTAGCATGATCAGTATGTTGTTAGCATGTTTCTAGCATGACTAGCATGTGGCTAGCATTTTTTGCATGATTAGCATGTTGTTAACATGTTGCTAGCCTGTTTCTGGCTTGATTATAATGTAACTGACATGATTTCCATGCTGCTAGCATATTTTAACATGATTAGCATGTTGTTAGCATGTTTTGTGCATGATTAGCATGTTGTTAACATGTTGCTAGCCTGTTTATAGCTTGATTAGAATGTATCTGACATGAATATGTTGCTACCATGTTTTTTTGCATGTCAGCATGTTGTTAACATGTTTCTAGCATTATTAACATTTTTGTTAACATGATTAACGTTACCATGCTACTGTCACGTTACTAGCATGATTAACATTTTGTTAACATATTTCTAGCATGATTAGCATGTTGCTAGCATGTTTCTAACATGATTAACATGTTGTTAACATGTATTTGACATGATTACCATGTTGTTAACATGTTGTTAACATGATGATAGCATGTTTTATCATGAGTAACATGTTTCTAACATAATTCTAACATGATCAACTTGTTGATAAAGATGATTACCATGTTGTTAACGTGTTTCTAACATTATTAACATTTTTGTTAACATTATTAGCATGTTAACATGCTACTGCCATGTTACTAGCACGATTAAAATTTTGTTTCTAGCATGATTAGTATGTTGCTAGCATGTTTCTAACATGATTGACATGTTGTTAGCATGTTATTAGCATGCATTTGACATGATTAACATGTTGTTAACATGTCGCTAGCATGTATCTGACATGATTAAAATATTGCTAACATGTTGCTAGCATGTTTTAGCATGATTACCATGTTGTTAACATTTTCCAACATTATTAACTTTTAACATGGCTAACATATTAACATGCTACTACCATGCTACTACCATGATTAGCCTTTTGTTAAGTTTCTAGCATGGTTAGCATGTTGCTAGCATGTCTCTAACATGATTAACATGTTCATAGTATGTTATTAGCATGTATTTGACATGATTAACATGTTGTTAACATGCTGCTAGCATGCTTTTAGCATGAACAACATGTTAACATGTTTCTAGCATGATTACCATGTTGTTAACATGTTTCTAACATTTTTGTTAACATGATTAAATGTTAACATCTTATTAGCATGTTTAACATAGATCAGAAATATTAAAGACAGACAGACAGACAGACAGACAGATAGATAGATAGATAGACAGATAGATAGATAGATAGATAGATACATAGATAGATAGATAGATAGATAGATAGATGGCTTAAAGCTTAAATGAGTCTGATGAGTTTCTGGGTTTAAATTTGAATTTTGACAGTTGGAGTTTGAATAGTTTTGGCTCATTTGAACATTCCGTCAATTGTTTGTTTGTTTTTTAAATTTTGGCTCAGAAGAAGAACAAGAAGATTAAACAGCAGATCAGTGAGTTGGCTCTTCCAAGCCAACCTAATTACATTTCAATTAGAAAACTTATTTTAAACTGTAAAAATATTTCACAATATTACTAAATCTCACCACATGAGCTAGTCCATTTTGAAAATGCCCATTTGCACATTTCTTAAATTCAGTTGAACTTGCATATTAAAGGAGAAGTCCACTTCCAGAACAACAATTTACAAATATTTTACTCACCCCCTTGTCATCCAAGATGTTCATGTCTTTCTGTCTACAGTCGTAAAGAAATTATGGTTTTTGAGGACAGCATTTTAGGATTTTTCTTCATATAATGGACTTCATTGGTGCCCCGATTTTGAACTTACAAAATGTAATTTAAATGCAGCTTCAAAGGGCTGTAAACAATCCCAGCCGAGCAAGAAGGGTCTTATCTAGTGAAACGATCTGTCATTTTTTTCGGAAAATAAAAATTTGTATACTTTTTAAGCACAAAAGCTTGTGTAGCACTAGCTCCCACAAATAAAGGCACAGCCATTTGTACTCTGCATCGAAAACATATATGAACGTGCTGTTGCACCTCTATTAACTTAAGGATTTTGCAGCATTTATAATCCTTTTGATGGATTGTGTCAAGGAGTTGTAAAAAACGCCATTACACTCACTTTATGAATGAATCGCGTTGTGCCGAACTCTTACAAACCAAACAAAAACAAACACTCTTCTTCGATCCATGAACGTTTCTCTCAGTTAATATATGCAATCTCACAGCCTGAAGCGTCTGTCATAGCAAATCAGCACACCTAATCAGCAATGTTGTGAATAATTAGGCGAAGCGTCTTCTCATAGGATAAGAACACGCAGCCTCATGAATAATTATGAGACACTGACGCATCATTGAAGTACTATAAACTGTGACGTCAACACAATGTAGATTTTAAACCCGGAAGATGAAAATAGCCCAAAAAAAGCTTAAAATTAACCAGTTTTCTCCAACAGTTAAAATTAACGGACGCTAAAATTATCATCTATGATGTGCAACACAAACACCTCTGTTAAAATCTCAGAAAAAGTAGTTTGGGGTTTCATGACTCTTTAAGTCAGCGAAAACTGACCAAACACTTAAAATGCACTGTGCATCAATTTCAGATTTAATTCCACCCAGTCAGTTGAAGTGTAATCTCTCACTTAAATTCTGCACTTGAAGAGTTCACTAACAGATACATATCGTCTTCCAGGTGCCAGTCTTCTTATCACCTTTAAAGGTTTTCTATAAAACACCACGGCCTTCTGCTGGAGCTACAAGGCCAAGGGCAATTTTACGGTATCTCTCGCCGAGGATCTCTGCTGATGTAGAGGTTACATTTTCTCTCGCTAGCACTATCTTCCCTCACTCCACTACATTAGCGTGCTACCGCGCTAATGCCGCAAGGACAATCTCCAAATTGAGCCCGGCAAAAACGTTTGACAGATAACACTTCAAAAAAAGTAGTTGTCGACGAGGGAGAGAGTTTAAAAATGAACCCTCTTAAACTGGTCGACACTAACTCAGCTAAAAATCAGCATTATGGTAACGCGCTGACAGAAAATGCAAATGCTGCTGCTAATGAAATTTGGCTGCGGGTTTCTTGGCAAGGTTTGGAATTAGAAAGATTTAGAATAGAGGGAGAAGAGGAGATAGAAATGTTCACATATAATGAAAGAAAATGACAAAGAGAGGAAGGTACAGAGGAAGCAGACGAAGAGTTATTGAGCCGTGAACAACAGAGACGTACTCAAAAGAGAATGAGGCTATTTATTAAGAAATAGAAACATGAAACCAGACGATCCATCAGTTACCTGGGAGCTCAGTTGGAAAGTCTGCACAGTTGCTGCCCTAATTGCCAATGTTTGCAATTGCATACTACCATACTACTTCTGCAGTACGTAAACTATATACTTCAAACAGAAATAGGCAGTGACACAACGCTGCATCCCACAATCCAATGCTCCTAACTTGACCTTCCTATTACCATTTTGAAAAATGAAAGCAATATCTCTCTAACAGCTTCTTCTTGACTCAGTATTTAATCAGGCTGCTAAATGTGAGGACATTTTTACACAAAGTGGGATCAAAATGAAAAACCCTTCAACTCCAAAATCATGTGACAATAAAAAAAAGATTATTGGAATATCTTTTACAAGAAAATATAATTTCAGTTTTTTTCTTCAAAATTGTAATGTAATTTCATAACCATTTCTATATATATATATATACACTCCTGAACAAAATCTTAAGACCAGGGGAAACATTACAAGTATTCACATTTTGTGCTGGTGGATCGTAACCAGGTTGTAAGTACTGCTTCAAAATGGCAAAAGAAGAAACTGGAGCAGGAGCCAAAAAATAGAGAGTAGGCAATTCATAGAAAACTTAGGAAAACTCAAACAGGCTGTTCATCAGCTGATCAAAAGTTTAAGACCATAACCTTTAAAAGTTAAAATCTGCACAAAATATGGCTTCGATGTCATTGTTCTTCAGGCAGTCACACTGTCATGACCTCCTGATGACATAGGCAAAAAGGCTTTCTGTCTTTGAACGTGGCAGGATTGTTGAGCTGCACGCGCAACGCCTCGCACAACGCACCATCGCTGCCGAGATTGGACACAATAAGACAGCCATTTCACATTTCTCAAAAGATCCTGAGAATTATGAGACAAAAAAGTCAAGTGGTAGACCCAAAGTAAATTCACCTGTATTGAGCCGGAGGATCCGACGGGCTGTCTGTGAAGACACAGACTGATCATCGACCCAAACTGAGGCCCTTACTGATGCTGACTGCAGCCCAAAAACCACAAGACAGCATCTGCAAGAGAAGGGCTTGAAGAACAAAAAACATCTTCAAAGGCCGGATCTCCTCCCATGCCACAAACTTGCCCGTTTGGAATTTGCAAGGGAGCACCAAACATGGGACACTGAAAAATGGAAGAAAGTTTTATTCTCTGACAAGAAAAAATGTAACCTGGATGGTCCTGGTGGCTTCTAATGTTACTGGCATGACATGGAGATCCCACTGGAGATGTTTTCTACGTGGCACAGTGGAAGAGGCTCCATCATGATCTGGGATGCTTTTTCCTTCAATGGGAAAATGAAGCTTCAGGTTGTGTAGGGGCGTCAAACGGCCACTGGCTTTGTAGACATGTTGCAGTGGGCATCCCTCTTGACTGAGGGCCCTCATCTGTGCGGTAATGACTGGGTCTTTCAACAGGACAACGCTGCAGTTCACAACGCCCACCTGACGAAGGTGAATAACGTCGCTCTTTTGGACCTTTCTGTGTGCTTCCTTGATCTAAATTGCATTGAGAATGTTTGGGGATGGATGGCAAGGGAAGTTTACAAAAAAATGCGTCAGTTCCAGACTGTGGATGCCCTTCGTGAAGCCATCTTCACCACATGGACACACATTCCCACCAGCCTCCTGGAAACAGTCGCATCAAGCATACCAAAATGAATGCTTTAAGTAATCAGCAAAAGTGGTGGGGCTGCTCACTATTGAGTTCTTTTTTGACACTTTTAGGTTTTTTTGGGCAATGGTCTTAAACTTTTGATCAGCTGATGAACAGCCTGTTTGACTATGTTTTTCCATTTCAAAATTTCACGTTTTAATTCAATTTCTTTGTAATAAGGACCAAGCACAGATGGTGCATTGACCCTGTTGGAATTGCTCAGTTTCTTCTTCTTCTTCTCCAAGATGAATCACATTTTCGAGGGCCTAAACATGCTCGAAAACTCATGAAACTCTGCACACATGCCAGAAGTGGTGAAAATTTACATCTGATATTGGTTTCAAAAGTGGGTGTGGCAAAATGGCTCGATAGCGCCACCTATAAAATTTAAACGAAGTTCCCCTCGAGCTATGTTTCACATACATGTACAAAATTCGGTAAACACATATAACACAGCAATACCTACAAAAAAGTCCTGTGGTTCAAAGTCTGAAACCCAACAGGAAGTCTGTTATTTTGAATTTTCTCTGCAAGTTTTGTGCCATTTTCAGGCGTTGCATTTGAACAAACTTCTCCTAGAGATTTAAACAGATCAACACCAGATTTGGTCAGTGTAATCTAAAGTCCTTTGTGACGTTAAATTGTGAAGATCTTAAGTTTTCATTGAAGGGCATGTCCATGGCGGCCTAACAAACTTCGATGTTTTGCCACGAAACAGGAAGTTCTTATAATTCAGGCACACAATGTCCGATCTGCACAAAAACATTTCATAAGAGTCCTGTCCTGAACACATGCCCTTGACCATATTCAGTTATAGTCATAGCGCCACCTGCTGGCAACAGAAAATGGCTTGTTTTACACTGACTTAAACATGCAATGTCCAATTTGCACCAAACTTCACATTTCATAAGAGTCCTGGCCTGAAAACATCTAAAGGCCAATATTCAATATTATATTTCATAGCACCACCTGTTGGCAACAGGATGTTTTACACTAACTCAAACATGCCATGTTTGTCTGCACCAAACTTCACACATCTACATGCCAATATTCAGTAATAGTCATAGCGCACATATAAATTTGGCACATATAAATGACTTTGATATTTTCCTCCTATATTTATCGCTTTAAATGCTGCAGTGAAAACTACAAAATAAGTAAAAACTGTTTCTAAACCACTATTTTGCAGCGTACTCAAAAACAATGTTTACTGTGAAAAAATGTATTAATTTTTAATAAATACTATGCTTTATATATTATATACTGCACTGTATTACTAAGCAGCGAGCTAGTATTTAATTCCGACCAGATTTTCATCTTTCATTAAGTATTTCCATTATCAATAAGGCAAACAGGTGACAAAGAGCTATTAAAGCGAAAGAAAATAAAAAGAAAAATTCTAAATCGTATTTGTTCCAGGGTTTGTTCCTTAATGAGCAGCTCTAAGTAACATGACAGATTTCATTCAAAGCAATATTTACTCATTGCTCATCTGAGACAACACCGCCTGGGGAGATGATGGTGTCGTGATCACCATAAAATGTCTCTGTTAACCTATTAAAAGGAACGTTACGGGTTCACGAGCAGTTAAGCTACAATGACAGCATCTGTGCCAAGAAAAATTATTTCGACGCATCTCTCAATTGTTTAGAAAAAAGCAACAATCGCAGTTAGAGTAAGACACTTGCAGTACAACAGAAGTGAAGAGGCATGCAATAAACACTAAAATGCACACAAGACATCAAATGTTGTTTTCCCTTGTGAAAATAAGAACAATTTTAGGAAGAAGATTACTTAGTACAGAAATAATACATGCAAGTGTGAAATAATTATGTTTTCAGACACACATTGCATGTTATCTGCAATAAATGAAAATGTATCATAAATGCAATTAGTTTAAATTTACAGTGCAGTGCTTTTACGTAATTATGTCTGTATATGTAATTACTTCCAATGTCCTTGGTAATTTTACAAGAAAATACTCTTCCAGTCTTTCTACTTAAAATTTTCATCTTTATTTAATTGTGTTACGTGCTGTTTCCTTCTTTCTAAATGTGAAAATGTTTCAAAGTAAATTTGATTAAATTAAAGTAATAGTTCACCTAAAAAGCATCAGCTAACAATATTTACTTATTTTCAGTATGGTTTTGAATAAACAATCCTAACATTCGACATTAGTAACTTACTTTTTGCAGCATGACGGTCCGTTCACATATCGCGTCTTTCACGCGCTCAAGTTCGTTATTTCAAATGTTTACGCGCGGCAGCAGGAAGTGTGCGACGCGCTCGTTTTTTCCTCGCATCGAGATAAAAACATCTCAATATTTCAGAATGCCGCAAGCGCACGTGAACGGCCCGAGTCGCGCGCCCGCGCCCACGAGATCTCCCGGTTGTTACTTGTGAATTCAGTTCACTGGAGACTCGCTCTAAACGGATAATTTGAATCAATGGTTTGTCGACTCGAGCACAGCTGCATTCGGATCATTCCCATTCGTAAATGAATCGTTTGGTGTGATTTGCGAATCGAGTTAACAGGTTCATTTAAAAGAATCAGTTTGGTCATGAATCAGACACCGCTTCTGCGTCTCGGAGCACGTGATATATTATGTTTTATGAAATTTAGTGAAGTAAAAAATACGATCTTACAAAATGTAGTGAAGTAAAAGTGAAAGTTACTCAAAATAAAAATACTACGGTAAAGTACAGATACTTGAAAAATGTACTTAAGTACAGTAACAAAGTACAGCTACTTTGTTACTGTCCACCACTAAATATTGAATTAGATTCAATCGATTTAATTAAAAATTAGTGCATGTAAACAAACCTGTTGAAGCATGAGACTACAGTCACTTTCTGTTAACAAACATCACATTCAGTAGAGCTTAACTCGTATTGAATGTCCACGCCTTTAAATTTTGAAGCTTGTTGTTGACATAAAAAAGGTCACCGGTACAATTATCATTATCCGTTCCCCATGATGAGGACAATTAAGCTGCTATTTTTTGGCATGGGTTTAATCACAGGATGGATGATGCATTTTATTTGCTTAAATTAAAGTTAGTAAGGACACGATACACCATGCTGGACAATAACATTCATTATCTGTCCTTCTGCAGAGCATGCTGCTCTCGTCTGTTGGCATACGGTGCCAGCCATGTTGTCTGACTGTGTTGGTCTTGCCAGCTTCACAGACACAGAGGCAGCGGCTGCCATACCGAAAAAGGCACTTCAAATTGGCTCTTTGATGCACTGAGACAGAAAAGTAGAGGAAGGGGGAGTGCATGCAACGATGCCGGAGTGAGTTTTGGAATGGAGAGACGCTAAAAGAAAAAAAAAAAAAACATGTCATGAGAGAGGAGGAGAGTTTCCACTGGGAATGTGCAAAACTACAAATTTTCAAAATGGACTAGTTGAAAGTGGAACTGTTTTTAACTTGACATGCCGTCTGCACGTATATACAAACCAGTGTCTGAAAAATAGCACAACCATTAAGTGTAACAGACATATATTCCACATAATCAGCCATTCCTATTCCACCGAATAATAAATTAGAATGCAATGAGGAAGAAATGCATATATGCATAATTAGATTTAAAGAGACGGAGACAGGAACCGACAGAGACGATAATATGAACAGACAGCTTTTTCAGCATCTTCCTCAAAGACACAGATCTGAACGCAGTAACTACTACCGCATTTCTATGCAGATCACTCTCCTGGAAACATACAAATGTACATGCAAAAGCACAGAGAGTGCACGTTTAATGATTCTCAAGTATTTTGCATATGGAATTATTCCATACGCCAGTGCATTGGCCATTAAGAGATTATAGCAAACAGACGCCCGCCGGTTAAAGCTAATCATCACCCAACACTCGGCCGCACTTTGGGGTTTTTTAATATTTTGCTCAAGGCGTATTAGAGAAGACTTTAAAACATGAAGACCTCAGTTGATGAGTCTCACTGCACTATAGCTCACATTCATTGGAATTTATTTAATTATAGTCAAATTTGTGCATTGAATAATAGTTTGTGGAGTGATCTAGGGTTTAATTTGAGCTCTAATTAAATAGAAATGGATTTCACTTTGCATATTTGAGTCAAAAAGGATGTTTGTCAGTGAAAAGTAATTATTTGACGAAGTACTATGAAAATAAGCTTTTCTTTACAGTGATGTACACTGATGAATTGCCAACAAGAAGATCAGAAACACTCAAAAAGCAAGCAAACAGGGTACATTGAGATTTTACTTGATTATGAGAAATAAAGTTGCAACTGTGAGATGTTAAGCAAAAGTGTAAGAAATGAAGTTACAACTGTGAGATTAAATTATACAATTGCAATTTTTAATTATTATTTTTACCTAATCAATTATAAGAAATAATGTTGCAACTTTGTAAAATTGTGTAAATGCGTAAAAAAAATTCAAGAAATAGTTGCAATTTATGATTGAAATTCTTTTCTTTCTAATTATGAGAGCTTGAAAATAAAGCTTTTGCCTGATTAATTACAAGAAATAAAGTTGCAACTATGAGATATTAAGTCAAATTTTAAGAAATAAAAATACAATTGTGAGATATAAAACAAAAATATTTTTTATTATTTTTACCGAATTAACTACAAGAAATACATTTGCAATTGTATGTCAAATTGTGATAAAATTACAATTGTCAGATATAAATGATTAATTACAAGAAACACAGTAGCAACTGTGAGATATTAAGTCAAATTGGAGATATTAAGTCAAACAATATAATTGTGAGATATAAAACAATAAATAGATTGCAACTTAAAGAAATAGTTGCAATTCTTGCAAAAAATATTATTTTAATCAATTAATTACAAGTAAAGTTGCAATTGTCAAAATGTGAGAAAGTTACAAGTATGAGATATAAAACTAAAAACAAAAACAATAAAAAAAAACTATTCTGAGAAATATGATTGCGTTTCTTTTCTTCCTAATTACAAGAAATAAAGTTGCATCTGTGAGATATTAAGTCAAACTGTGAGAAATAAAATTACAGTTGTAAGATATAAAACTAAAAACAAAAAACAATTAACATTTTTATAACACACAAAAAAAAAATCTTTAAAAAAAACATTTTGAGAAAGAGTTGCAATTCATGATTGAGATTTTTTTCTTCCTAATTACAAGAAATAAAGCATAATCTTTCCCTGATTAATTACAATAAATAGTTGCAACTGTGAGATATTGCAAAATTGTGAGAAATAAAATTACAACTGTGAGATAAAACAACAAATAGATTGCAATTTGAAGAAAGTTGTAAAAATATTTTATTATTATTTTCTAATTATTTACAAGTTGCAACTGCAAGTCAAAATGTGATACAGTCACAGTTGTAAAATGTAAAACGAAAAATAAATAAATAAACATGATTTTATAAAAGAGTTGCAATTTGTGATTGCAATTATTATTTGTTTCTTAATTACAAGAAACAAAATGTAACAAGCAAAGTTACGATTGTGGGATGTAAAAACAATAAATCACAATTTGAAGAAATATGAAGTTAACTGTCAAATAATAATTAAAAACACTAAACAGTTTTAAGAAATAGTAGCAATTTGTGACTGAGGTGTTTATTTTTTCCTAATTACAAGAAATGTAAGCTATTAAGTTGATTTCTAAGAAAGTTACAATTGCGGGACTAATAAATATGTTTTTTTATGAATATGTTGTTGGATCACAATCACGCACAAACATGCAAGTCTACATATATTTCCTGCCAATACATACAGTAGCTGCCATGAATCTCTTCTTCCTGTTCCTGAGTGATTTATTCAGTACTTCTGTTCTCTCATATGTGCTGCTATCTACCTCTCTCCCCGCCTTGCCTAGCATTCTCAATAATCGTCACCTTCTTACTCCTTTTTCCATCCATTGTGGTTATCTTTCTCCATTTTTTCCCATCCGCTGCTTCTCTGGGGCTGCCTTTCCATTCCTGATGATCGAGATGGTAAAAGAAATGGGGCCGAATTATTGCCTGAGATAACAGGAAGCGTGCATGTACGCTTGTGTAAGTGTGTGTGTCAGTCTGTGTACGTGTGTAAGCCGTGAAACCTCACCATCCTCGAGCCACACACATGAAATCAGCTGCAAGAAAATATAATGTGGTCAGAATGTAATTCATTCACACATAATGACATGTTTTGCCACACCATCGAACATAAAACTGGGTCAGCCATCAAGGAGGACACGAACCAAAGCTGAACAGATTTTTACATTATGTAAATGCCGCTGTCTGCTTGAGACCACCAGCGTAGTATAAATAGCTTGGTTTCTGTGGCACTTACAAAATGCAACTCATACATATGGCCAGATGATCATCAGCCATACGCTCCTTGTCTCTGCTCCTCTCTCTCTCTCTCGCTGTCACAAATACTTTATCCGTTATCCTCTGTGTTCTCTAGATCTGTCCGTCCGCTTTGCTCAAATCCCCTCACAAACATATTCTGAACAACAGACGCTCTGTTTTCAAGCACAACAGTACTGCATTCTGAGCAAAGAGACAGGAAGACATTAAACTGGTAAATAGACAGTTTCCAAAGGAGGGACACAAGAAAAAAACAGTAATGAACAAATAGTTGGATGAAAACATGATCAGTTAAAGCCTGCTTAAAAATCAAATGAACTTGTCTTCCTAAGTTAGGAACAGAATATTAGCAAGTTTCCATTGATTGGAAAAATAATTGGCTCCGCCCCAAACTCACACCGTTGGTTGACTGTGTTGGGCTAATCAAGATGCTCAAATTAATTTCAGTACATAAATAAATATGAATTTATTGAGTTTATTTATGAATATATTTTATATTGTGTATAGTATAATAATATTTATAAATATTGTTGGCACCGATATATTTTTATTTTATTATAAAATTAAAGTATATATATACACACACACACACACACACACACACACATATGTAAATGTAAATTAAATACATAATAAAAGTGCTTAATTTTATATACATATATATATATATATATATATATATATATAAAAATGTGGGTCAAAGCCGAAAAAGGGGTTAAGCATAAAAACAATAAGTGTAATACTGCTTTAAATTGTTGTTTTTCCAATAAATAAATAAATGAATAAAATAAAAATAAAAAAAAATTTAAACATTTTCTGTTTAATTTAGTTGCATTTTTGTTTTTGTTTTTCTAAGCAAAAATTAAATATCATACATTACAGAAGACACCCACTAAAATGTCATTCAGATAACAATCTTGTCAGGCATATTTGCAACAAAAATCAATTTATGAATTATTTATTAAAAGTCAAATTACTTTGACCCCAAATACTAATTAGAAGGGATGCACCGATACCGATACTGGTATCGGTATCGGGCCGATACTGAGCTCCTGTATTCGTACTCGTATTCGTTAAAATGCCCCGATACCAAACGCTGATACCACATCATGTGACAAGTGCGTATGCAGGTAAAGAAACACCGACAACAAAACAACAGACAGCAGAATGGAGTCATTAGAGATTAAGGATGTCTACGATGTATATGTATGCAAGTAATATAACGTTGAACATTCAGTATTAAGCTTGTATAACTGGTGCGCGTCAGCTGATAGGCAAAGCACGCAGATTGGATTGAACGCGCGGCGGCCAAGATGTGCGGGCTTGTCGAGTTAATATCCCGCCTTGACATCACTGGAAAGTTTGTTGTTCGGTGAGATGTGTCAAAAACAACTTAAGTAAATCAATGCACAAGTTATTTAACGGTATAGAGAAAGAGGGAGTGAGAGACAGAGAGCGAGACAGAGAAAGAGAGAGAGCGCGCGCTGTTGCGTGATCTTTATTGATGTTCACATATTTAGCACACGCATCTTTTGGATTAAAACAAATTTGTAAGTATAAAAAAATATATATAGGGGCATTCGTTACAAACATCATTTATTTTCAACCTTAAGCATACACGACTGTCCGGCGAAAGTGAAACTATAGCAGCCTGTGTGAAATGCGATAGGCAGTACTGTACTTGCGCATGTTTTGCTTGCTTCACGAGTGTTTCTGCATTATTTTAGTCGCTTTGGATTATAGCCCAAATAGCAGCATATTTCAGATGAAAAAACACGACTTATATTTCTGAAAATATCAGAGTTAGGAGATGAGTGGTTCGCGTGATTACAGTACTGAGCCGCTGCAATGGAGCAGTTTAATGCTATTAAATTGAAGAAGATGATATACCATAGAGCAAGAAAAAAAAAAACAGTGAAAGTAAGAAAACACATTTTAATGGCCATAATTAAGTGTAAAAATAAAAATCACTAAGGGATATATAGTCAACCCAAAAATGAAAAATCTTTTGATCATTTTTGATATGTTTTTTTTGTTTTTTTGTTTTTTTAACTAGTGGGTGCAGGACACAGTTTATGATAATGTGATGTAAATAAATTTTGGTTTGACTGTATCTATTTGATAAATAAAGTTGACCAATTAACATTATACATATTCTTTTAGTTTCTGTACCCTATATTTTACAAATCTACCGGTAAATTTTAAAATATCGGTATCGTTACTCGGAATCAGCAAGTACCAAAAATAAAAGTATCGGTATCGGGTGAATACTGGAAAAAGTGGTATCGGTGCATCCCTACTAATTAGTTGTAATTCTACATTTTTTAAATGTAAAACTATACTAGGTTTTGCCCATTTGTCTGTTAGAATTTTTTACTAATTTAAAACACAATAAAATTTAATATGCTCCCTTATTCTTTTATACATTTTAATGTACAAGTCAGAATAAGCATGTTGTTTGAATTTTTACATATATATATATGTGTGTGTATTTTAATCTCTCTCTAATTTATATATATTTACAAATCTCTATATTTTGTATACTACTTAAATATTTATACATGTATTTTTATTTAATTATACAAATAAACTTTTGTTTTTAGCTATTTTCCAAGTTAAATTAACAGCAGTTCAGCTGTTCTTTTTAATAGACAACTTATTTTTCGCATCAGTCATCAAAGCTCTGTAAACACTGTGTGTCATGATGGTTACAGACACAGAGATGTACCTTTAATTTCACCAGGCTAATTCCTCATTAAAAAACCCTTAAAATGATCTTTTCATGTCATTTCAAATTTGTCATTTGTCTTTGTGGGTGAGTTGTTTACTTTCTTTTTTATTAGTCTTCCTATTAACACCATAATTTATTCATTCAAACTGATTTGCATGCATAAAAATGAGAGGCTGGATTTATTTATTTATATTCATTATATATACAATCATATATGTGCTCAGGTTGCATACATACTGCATACTACAAAATGGCCTGAGCAGTATGATAGTATGTGAATATGAACAGACATGTCAGAAATGAGTGGATTCAGTGGGCCAGACTGATGCTCTGCTGGTGCTGGATGTCTTCCAGAAAACTGGAGCAAAAAAATTCATCAGTATGTCAGTGTTTGGATGATGACGGACAGTAACAGCCAGTTGTCCATAATACAAACAAGCCACAAATTATAGCAAATAAATAACAGCATTTACAGACAACAAATGTACTGTGCTAAATGCTGAAAACACTTCCACCTGACAGCAGTGCACAGAGAGACTAAATAAACGGAAAATAAGGGAAAACGGTATCAGTAAATGTCACAGACTAGATCCAAACTGCTCAGGTTGTGTGATGAACACGCATAGAATTAGCTATGGATGTGCAATGCCGGTAACAGCTATACACACATGCACTCATGCAATAAACACAAGAGGTCAATGGAACAAGAACAGCAGCTAAGGGCACTAAATAAAGAGGCAGCAATCGCCGAGCACTGACATTATGTCTAATGTAGCGTGCCAACCTTCTCCTTCCTTCCACTCCTATCAGCTCAAACACAATAAACTACAACTCTCAATGACACTTTCACAGAGGAAGCATAAATTTAAACGTGTAAACTAAACGATTCTGGGAACTACAGCAAGACGTTCAACACTGTGCAGTGTCCTGTTGACTTGTTTGCTCAAAATGAGCCATACTTCCTTTCATTATAAATGTCCCTTTTATATATCTATATCTATATATCTATATCTGTATCTATCCATCTATATATATATATATATATATATATATATATATATATATATATATATATATATATATATATATATATATATATATATATATATATACACACACACGCACAGGGTGCACATAAGTGGTCCGCAGGTGTAAATAAGTGTGCTGTGCAAATAAGTTCAGCATCCGTATTTGCATGCCAACATGGTTGACAGCTGTTAATGCACAGTTACCATTTTAGATTGACAATCTATAATACTATATAAGATTTCTATTCCATCTGAAAGCATAATTCTAGGCTATTTGATGCCATTTTCAAAGCACAATCCAAAAATGTGACATTTCATTTGCTGATTCTCTTAACTGAGCGCTCTTCAATCGGAAGCGCTAAACCTGGAACGTATACACTTACTTGCCGGCAACCCGCTAAAATAAAAGCTTGTTAATTTAGGTTTGAAAATTATGAAAATTCATATAAAAATGGTAAATATTATCATTGCTTTTTTAAGTTTACTATAAAATAATTGTAGCTTTATTTATTTATTTATTTTACATTTTTTTATGGTTGTAGTTTCAGTTAACTATTATCTAGGTGTGTGTTTGTGTGTGTATATATATATATATATATATATACATATACACACATACACACACACACACACATATATATATATATATATATATATATATATATATGTGTACATACACATATATATATATATATATATACATATACACACTGCCCTCCAAAAGTTTGGAAACACCCTAGAAAAATGGGGTTTTGAACAATATTGGCATGAATCCTTTTTAATTTGTGATAATTTTGCACTGATAAGGGACAACACAAACTACGAAATCATATTTTATTACATAAACAGTTTTCAATTCATCAAAATATCCACCATTAGCAGCTATTACAGCTCTGCATAATCTGGGCCTAAATTCATTGAATTCTAAACTTAATTGGCAATCAATTGTTGAAGCTATTAAGGTGTGCTGACCCAAAAATCTTTTAAAAACTGGGCCAAGTTTAAACCAGTAACCAGGCATCACAGCTGGCAAAGGGGCATGTCTGACTTTGACATGTATATACTGCCATTATTATGAAATCAAAATGAAAATTATTATTGCTGGTCTTCAATGATAATGTCAAGTTACTTTAATGTATTTGCACCAAAAAATGATAAGGATTTATGCTGATATTGTCCAAACCCACACTTTGCCAGGGGTGTTTCCAAACTTTTGGAGGGCAATGTGTGTGTGTGTGTATATATATATATATATATATATACACACACACACACATATATACATATACATATATACATACCTTGAAGCGATCGTGGGTTGCAGCAGTGTAAAGGTTGATTTCTGTGCTTACTTGATCTAATATTTTATGTTTTTTAAAATGTTGTAGATTTAAGTAGCAAATGAGAATCGCTAAAATGGATGCATATATTTTGAGAAATGTCTTCTTAATGATTTTCAGTTTTGTTTAAGATAATTAAAGCAACAGTTTTAAATAACAAAAGAATATGTAAAAGTATGGTAGTTGGGGTAAAAAGCGTCCCTTCTGTTGAGGCTTAAAGGCACAATAATTAACATAAGTAATAGATGGCTGACTTTTCCATTTGTTGACATAACGTGGTTAGATTCCGATGGTAAATGTCATATATTATGTTGGGTCTCCATCTTAGAGATAAAATCACCATGTTCATGAATGAATGAAACCATATTTAAAAAAAAAATGCTAATAATCATATCATATAATAAAATATCATTTGTTGTTACTGATGTAAAGAAAGAAAGAAATGAAAGAAAGAAAAAGAAAGAAAGAAAGAAAGAAAGAAAGAAAGAAAGAGAAAGAAAGATTAAATTGTTATGGGATCTCCTTCAATGCTTTTACAATCTTTACATTTTAAAATGATTTTGTTTCTGTATTTTAAAATATGTGATTTATATAAACATATTTTAATGACAGTATATTTATTGAACAAAAAATAATTATTTTATTTATCAAAATAAGCAAAAAAAAAGTACAAATTTTACAAATTTTGCTAAAGTGATTGTTTTGAACAAGTAATAACTTATAAATTATGAAAAAGAAAACATTATTTCTTAGGGGTTGCCTTTAGCCCCCTTGTACCACATATGTACCACATATGCATTTATATATGCATTTATTTTACTTTTTATATTTTTCATTTTAACTGTAGTTCAGATTGTGTTTTGGTCTTTATTATGAGTTATTTTTGTCTGCATAGTCTTTATTGATTTTTATTTCAGTTTGAAATATTTTAATGCATCTAGTTAAAATAAATGAAAATGAGAAAAGATTAATTGAAAGGTACCTGAAAAAAGTTTACGCATTTTTTCTATTTAATTTTCAGGATTCTTTTTTTAATGATTTTTTTATGGTTGCAGTTAGGTAACAGATAGGTAGGTAGATAGATACATAGATTTCACGGCTTTGTCATATTAAATGAAAATTAGTAATTTAATATTTTTTGTAAAAACAAAACAACATTTTGTTAAAAAAAAAAAATGCTTAATTCTGACGAATTGATGATTGATGGGCTCATGAATTAATCACATAGTGAATTACTATCAAACTGTATATTGCCTCTTGCATTAGTGCTTGGTATTGGCCTTCGTTTTACGCAAAAGACAAAAATAATAAATAAATACCAAATTAATCCTATCATTTAGACAGGAATAAATAAGAAAGTAAAATTATCACTATCTATTTTGTCATGTGCATTTGATAGAAAGAAAGAGAGAGACATTTACTTGCAACGCTGAGGGTTGGATTAAGTCCCACTCTACATTACTTCCCACTGAATATTCTGTTTTTGATTATACAACTGCAAAGTTGTGGCGTTCACAACCATTTCTTGCTCTCTAGAACAACAGACAAGCGAAACAAAGGCTGTTTTTTTTTTTTAAAAAAAAGAGAAAACACTGCATTCTTTGACAGAAAAAAGGATAGTTCAGAGGTTTATTTTCTGTCAGAGAATGATTCTAATTGCTATTTTCTGCCATCTGAGTCTTGGAAAGAAAATGAATGCACACAGAAGCAGAGCAGCAGGGCAGGTTTCCACTGACACCAGTGCCAAAGGGATGCCACGGCACAAGACTCTGTCAAGCTCCGGCTGTAAAGAGCAGCAGGTGTCTCAGTGGAGGGCTGAAGGGGCATCGCTATATTTCCATCACGCCAGATGTGAGCTATGACGGAGGGCATAAAGGTGAATTCACAGGGCGA
Source organism: Labeo catla (assembly GCA_012976165.1). NCBI lineage: Eukaryota > Metazoa > Chordata > Actinopteri > Cypriniformes > Cyprinidae > Labeo > Labeo catla. The sequence goes on along the minus strand of VONZ01000652.1, from coordinate 4,620 downwards.
ACAACGTGATAATATAGCTCACTGTCTGCAGCTGTCTATGCGTGCATTCATTAGAGCACAACATCACCCTTTCATCATTAATAAGGACCAGTTTAACACAAGCCCGAGAATGGATTTGCTGTGGTTTAAATGTCTATGACAAGCCAACTAATTGCAGACGCAGTCTACATTAGTTTCCATAACTTCTGGCCAAAACATAATCCATAATAATGTCTGAAAAAATGTCTTAATGATGGATTTGTTCCTTACAAACACACAGTTTTTCATTTCACAAGATGTTAAGTGATGGACTAGAGTGGTTACTTGTGGATTATTGTGATGTTTTTATCAGCTGTTTGGACTCTCATTCTGACGGCACTCATTCAGGATCCATTGGTGAGCAAGTGATACAATGCTAAATTTCTCCAAATCTGCTCAGATGAGAAAACAAACACATCTACTTAAGGCCTAAAGATGAGTCATTTTCATTTTGGGTGAAGCATTTCTTTAAGAAACTGTCAAAAAACCTTAACATACTTCAGTCTGCTAGCACTGCGAAGAGGAATAAAGTCGGCCTCATAAACAACTGCTGTGAGAAATCAATGATAGGTCGCCTATGTGGCCCATAACACCAGAATTACTGACATTATAGAGTGTCCTGTTGTTTTCTAGTTAATGCTGCATGAACATGATTGGTGCAAAGTTTGACTTTTGTCTTCATCCATAAATTCATTTGTCATCCGGGCTCATCATTACATAACTATTTAATAAAACAGCACTGATTAAATGATCATTTTTGTACATTTGCATTCACCCCTATAATTGTAAATCATCATGCAATCAGAAACACAGCCCACTGCATCAATGTTTAAATTTAATCAGCATCTTGACTGGCTGTTTTGGCTATTAACCAATTTGTGATTTGTAATTGTTGTTCCCTATCTGTCGTACACTCCGAGTTGTGTCGAGTAGTGTACGACACTAGGGGTCGCTCTTGAGAGCCCAAACACCTCTGACAGTATAGAAAACAGGCCAATGAAATTGGGTGTGCAGATTTCACAGCTGGCCACGCCCCGGCCATCCGGGTACAAGTAGGGCAGCCTGTGCATCTGCTCACTCGTTCTGTTCTTCGGAGCCGAATGCAGCGTCTCTGCGTGAGAAGCGGCAACATTCACCTCTTTCGTCGTTGGATCAGCAGCACAGGCAGCGGTCTCTCCCTCTCATACACAGATAAGTGTTGTGAGAGTTCCCCTGCGTGCGTCGACGGCGATCTTGAGGAGGAATCTTCCTTCTAAGAAGGTATTTCTCTGAAAGAGCTAGCGCGGTGGGATTGTGTGTTGGTTAACATATCTTTCCCTCCGTGCCATCCTGGGCGAGAACATGATCATGGACGCGCTTGCTCGCGAGCCGTGTGCTTTTCACGAAGCCGCGGCTCACCCTGACTGCTTTCCGCTACGGTCCTTCTATCTCCGGGTACGAGGCCGTTGCTAGGGGCGTCAGTGGCGAGTATTAGGAAGCACGGATGGGTTCGCCGGGTGAAAACCCCGCGAACCTCTCGCTCCTCGCGTCCCGCGGTCGAGCTTTCGGACGAGTTTGTTAGTCTGTCTCAGTACAGCTGACTTTCTTATTCGGAGCTTCTAAATGGGCGGAAAAGGTTAGCGGCAGCATCGCTAGGAGGGCGTGTACTGTTTAAAGCTGAAGCTTCAGCTGAGCAAACCTCTGTGGAGCGTTGATTCTCAGTTGGAGGCAGACGCTAATATGGCGGTCATGGAAGGGCTGGTTAATAGACATCTGGGTAACGACCGGTATGCTCGTTTCCAGTGCCTGTTTTCCGAAGGTGCACGAGAGGTTGATGGTATCGCAGAAAGTCCGTTTAAAAGAGAAAACGGGTGGGACGTGATAGTCCAACTTCTCCTCCTACACCATCCTCGATGGGGGTCCAGCGAGGGGGTTTCAGAGGTTCACAGGGCGGAGGGAGCGATTGAGGGGCACTGCCCTCAATACGCCGCCGCTTGTGGGGTTCCTCCCATGACCCCCGTCCAGAGTCTGTAAGTTCTTCCGGGCAAGGCTTGCATGGCTTCTGGCCAAGCTGCGTCCACCTGCTGCGATTCGATACGAGGGTGGTGCCAACCTAGAGCTGCGGGAACTGCGTACGATACCGATTACGCTCGGTAAGCTATGAGGTCGTGGCGCCCGCTCTGGGGAGGGCGATGTCCACTTTGTTGGTCCAGGAACGCCACCTGTGGCTTCACCTGTCGGAAATGCGGGAAATTGGAAGTTCGCTCCCCCCCCATTTCCCAGGTCGGTCCTTCTGGCAACACCGTGATAGCATTTGTGCGCAAGTCCTTCACGGTGGTTAAGGAGCAGCTGTGGGTCAGGCTTCGCCCTGTCCCCCGACTACTCCTGTCTGTCGTCGCCACGGACGGCCCCCTATAGAACTCCTGAGGCCCCGCGACAGCCGGGCCTCCGGCCAGACCCGCCCAACGGTCAAAGTTCTTGTGGGAAGGTGGCAACGCCAGCTTGTCAGTAGGCTAGCTAGAACCCTCGTTAGGCTTCTAGCTTGTCCTCAGACAAGCAATGCAGAGCAGGCGGCCTAACTGACCCACCCATATCCACTCTCGACCCGGGGATGAGAGGTGGATTCGGCACAACGGTTCTGACTGTCTGTCTCCACAGTCAGTCACGGCCGGGTCAGTATATAGGCCCGGTTATCCCGGGGATTTTGCAGCAATAGCCCTCCATTGACGGCTAGGTGCTGAGTCTGCAGACCAGGGTGGTTGGGCACTTACCTGGTTTCTGCGTGTTGGCAAAGACACACCGTGTCCTTGGGGCGTCTTCTCCAAGCACGATGCTCCTTGCCTTATTCAGCGACATCCCCATTCCTGGTACATCGGGTATAGTTCACTGAGACTGCTAGCTGAGTCCCTACGTGGGTGCGATCCCTCCCTTAGCTTCTCAAGAACTAACTGACTTGGCTAAGCAACTCAGGTTGCAAGGCACCTGCTGAACTCTATGGCATTCTCTCAATATCGACTCAGAGAAGGGCGAGAATGTTGTGGTTCTTAAGCAGGAATCGCAGCCCCCCTGGGAAGGGTGCGATAGAGCCTACCCCGGCAGCCAAAATGAGGGTAGGGGGTCTAGCCCCTACTTCGTTATACCAGGATGGGTGGTCAACGCATGCCAATCTGAAACAAGAGTTTTTGAATCATCATTCAAATGTTAGCCCTGGATATAGGGCTGGCATAGCTCTTGTGTGGTCAGGGTTTAAGATTGGTCGGTGGCGTTGGACCTGAAGGACGCATACTGTTATGCCTTTCCCTCCAAGACTCTGTCTTCAAGGGCGGGCTCATCAGTACAAGGTTCCCCCTGCAGCCTATCCCTATCGTCCCGCACCTTTACGAAGGTCAGGGGGCTGCCCTCGCCCCCCCCCCCTCCGGGGTAGAGGGCATGTGCATTCTCAGTTATCTCTGTGACTAGAGGGCATGTGCATTCTCAGTTATCTCTGTGACTGGCTGTCTTAGCACACTCACGAGGTGCGGTTTGCACTCTCAGGGATGTGGTTCTCAACCACCTGGCTGGATTGGGACTTCAGGTCTTCTGGGATGGCGTCCACCCAAGTTCCGTGGTGTTCTCACTATGTCGGTTCAGGGCCCCCACACCACGGTTCTTCGAGCAAAAAAATCGCAGTCCTTCTGGCGAAGGGTGCGATAGAGGCTGTCCCCTCAGCCGAGATGAAGAAGGGGTTCTACAGCCCCTACTTCATTGTACCCAAGAAAGGTGGCGGTCTCAGACCAATCTTGGATCTGAGGGTCTTGAATCGGGCCCTGCTCAAGCTCCCGTTCAGGATGTTACCCCTCAAGCACATTCTCACGTGTGTCAGAGTTCAAGGTTGGTTTGTGGCCAGAGACCTGAAGGACGCGGGTTGCCTTTTTCTCCATATAGACTCGGTCACTGTTCTACGCATTTGCCTAGGACTGTGTACAGTCAGTGCTGTTGTGCGTGGGTGCACTCTGGGTTCACCACAGCGGTCTCCCTCATGTACCAGGGCTCCTGGGACATATGGCAGCTTCAGCCGCAGTTACGCCGCTGACCTGATCCATATGAAACCGCGGTAGCACTGACTTCATACCGAGTCCCGAGATGGACGCGGCACTAAGCTCACATCGTGTGTACGTCACACTTTGTGTTGCAAACCTTCAGCCCTTGGGGACACGCTCGTCCTGCGGGCAGGTTGCCCCTGGGACAGGTGTCTAGACGCGCTGTGTCGCAACAGTTGCTTCCAAGTCAAGCTGGGGTGCCGTGGGCAACGGGTTTGCAGCCTCAGGGTTCGGTTGGGCCCTCGGCTGCTTGGGCATTTTATCGCCTGGAGTTGTTGACAATACTTGGGCCCTGAAGGGATTCGGCCTCGGTCATGACAAACGGGTGTTGGTCGGCGCTGACAACACAGTGACTGTGGCATACACTAGGAAGGTGTACGCTACTTTCACATATCACAACTCACCCGCCATCTCTTACCCTGGAGCCTCAGGCTGTGGTGCGCCACTCACTGTCCGGGTGACAGGTTCGCCCCGAGGGGAGTGGGGAGCTCCACCCTCAGACGGACCGGCTGTTTTAGAGTCGATTCGGCCAGGCACAGGGGTT